>JAANDH010000280.1:231328-307075 GCA_011799765.1 Nymphaea thermarum | reverse complement strand
GGTGGAGGGAGGACGACCACGAACAAGACGCTTCTCAGGGTGAAGGTCCCAACAAAAATCCACAGAGTGTCCCAATTTATTGCAATGGCTGCATCTCCGAGAAGAACGCTGACCTGTACCTGCCGTACGGCTCACAAAGGCAGTAGGAGAGCTCCCGTGACTCGTGTCAATATGCATAATCTGACGGCGTTGTTCCTCAACCTCAACGCGAGCATACACCTCTTCGATCCCAGGGATCTCATCACAATTAAGAAGTTGATTGCGGACCGACTCAAACTCGTCACCCAAGCCACCAAGAAAGATAAAAGTCCGATCTGTCCATTCTTTTTCCCAATATAGTGCCTGATCCGAAGCATTCTTCCAGTCATCATTCGTATGATAGTCAAGTTCTTCCCATTTGGTTTTGAGGGCAGCATAGAAAGAAGCAACGGACAACTCCCCCTGTCTGAGAGCATAAATACTGCGTTTGATTTGATAAGTATGCAAAACACGTTTCTTACGGCCATACATGCGAGCAAGAATAGTCCACATCTCATATGCAGTAGATTTACGAAGAATCAAGGGCTGAATATCAGCAGAAACAGAACTAATAAGCCAAACATTGACCTGACTATCTTCCAATGTCCAAGTGGCCCATTGGGGATCATTCTTCGCGGGCACAGGCTTTTCTCCAGTAATATATTGTAGGCGGCCTCTACTAGTAATCCCGATTTCTAGGGCAGCAGACCACGAGAGGTAGTTGTCCTTGTTCAGCCGGATAGAAGTAACATGTACGGGGACGTTCTCACCCTTGAGATTGCTGCCCGTGCCCTGGACATCAGCAACGGCAGGAAGTACGGCGTCGGCCATCGCGAGAAAACACAGAAAGGGCAGCGGAGGAAACAGAGAAGACGACGGCGCTGAAGCGACGACGGAAACGGCGGCGCAGATCCCTAGGCGATGGCGCGGAACCCTAGGCATCGGCACGGATCCCTAGGTGATGGCACAGATCCCTAGGCGATGGCGCGGAAGATCAGAGACCACCCACGGCGACGGCGATGGTGGAACAACAGGCGGTGGCAGCGCAACAGGCGGTGGCAGCGCAACAGGCGGTGGCGCAGCAGGCGGCGGCAGTGGCGGCGCAACAGGCGATGGCGTCGACCAAGGTGATGATGGCAACCCTACTGGCAGCAGTCCTCTTGGCGGCACGGAAAACACGAACGGCGAGAACACGACGAAAAACACCAACAGATCGCATACGGCGGCTCTGATACCATGTAGAAACACAAACCACAAGAATAGAGCAAGGAACGAACACACGATGTACGTGGAAAAACCTCAGAACGAGGAAAAAAACCATGGGCAAGCTCTAACCTAGGGGCACACCGCAACCCTAGGATAGAGAAAATTCTTATTCACTTAATCCAACAATTACACATAAGTGAGAATATAAAGGAGAGAGGGGAGAAGCCGCCTAGGGTACCGAACCGTCCTCGGTACCCGTGCCCAAGGGATCCGGATCCAGATATGGATCCGGTCCCAATACAACATATTTCAACACTCCCCCTCGCAGGAATCATATTTATACTTCTGAAATAGAATGTATGTTCCTTCAAAGACAAAACTTGGTGTCCAAATGTTGGTCACAATTCCATGATGCATCAGAGGCTGGACATCAAGGGTGGAGGGACATACTGAAGGACTCGCTGACTTAAGAAGGCTGTTCGAGTGTATATGAAGGCATGATAAGTTTGCCAAAGGAATACGGCTGAGACCCTCCAGTCAGCTGGTCGTCAATAATCCCTTCCTATTCCTTTGCACATATGGGGGGATCTATTTATGGACTTCATAGAAGGGTACCAAAATCTTAAAAGAAATCAGTGATTTGTATGGTCATGGACATACTAGCCTATATTCACATTTCGCCACATTAGCCCAATGCCTTTTCAGCTAAGGAAGCAGCAAGAACTTTTCAGGAACACATCGGCAAAGTCCATGGAATGCCTAGGTCCACAGTGAGTGTGACCCCTCATTTCCAAGTTGTATGGCGAAATTGTTTTAAATTGTAGGGAACCACACTAAAAATGAGTACATCATACCCTCACAAATGTATGGCCAAACAGAAGTGATTAGTTGAGTTCTAAAAATGTGCGTTACCTGCGCTTTCGTGTCTCTCCGTGTGGTCAGCCAAGATTCTATTTTGAACTTCAGCCTCGTAATTGGACGGAATATCTATCATGGCCTGAATTTGTATATAAGACAGATTCTGACCAAGTCACTGGTCTTTCTCCATTCAAACTGGTCTATGGGAGACCCCCTTTCTGTTTCACCCTTTGGCTAATCAGCTAGATGAAGTCGATGTTCAACTAATTAGTTGGGATAAGGTGTTAGAAGCCGTTAAGGGAATGTTGGCAGAATCACGACATGTGAAAGGGCAAATGGATATGCAGTATGAATTGTATATGTCAAGAACCTCCCCCATGGAAAGGTGCCGCACAAGGCAGCAAGAGTACATAATCTTTCAGCAAGATATGTGGATTGTGGGTCTTTCCAGATTGTGGAAACAATAGGAAATCTTTCTTACAACCTCCAGTTTCCTGATGTTTCCTCTTTCCACCCTGTAGTTTATGTGACTAGGCTGAAACCCTGCAATAAGCAGGCTCTTCCAACAGGTCTGCTCACTTCTCTTCCTCCTCTTGTCAAAAGACTTATCTTTCCCTTTCAAATCCTGGAACAAAGGTCAGTTAGGAGGTTGGGCCGCTCTTCATCGCACTGTCTAGTCGAATGACAGTGAGAAGATGCTCCTAGTCCTAGCCCAACTTGGGAGGATTCTTCCCTTCTTTGGCAGCTATTCCAGACTTTCTTACCTTAAGGACAAGGTATTGATTAAGGGGAGGGGGTTATTGATAGTGATAAGGTGACCTCATGACTCTTTTTGTAAATATTAAGATGGTAAGAATTTAAGTATTGGAGTAATAAGTCGGGTTTAGGGTCAGTGATGGAGTCGGACCTATAATAGTGTATTCATCAATAAGTTTGGTACTCGGTGGGCCCCTTTTTTATGAAAGGTATCTGAAGCTGACTGATTAACCATATCTTATGAAGGGTTATTAAGATGTGTGAGTTGCATTTCCCTTCTTGTAGGTCTACTAGTGTGACTGGTAGCCATAGCTGGCAAACCCGAGAGTCGGACTCTGACCGTTAGATGACCGGGTCAGTGGGTCAGCAAGTTGACTTGGTGACTCGGTCGGGTTAAGTCGCAATTTTATAGTATATTTTTAATCTAATCTTGTAGTGTAATCTATTGCCTTCCCACCCAACATAAAGCAACATGATATTGGTTTTGATTTATCAACAACTCTAACCATGAATGAGGTCATGAATCTAAGAACACTTTCTTAGGTTGTATTTACCTCTCTCTCTCTTTCCCTATATATATATATATATATATATATATATATATATATATATATATATATATATATATATATATATATCAACTGCCTAATTCTCCATGGGCCCCTAAAAGTTTAGAAAATTGATTGTTAGGCTAGCATTCCTTTCATGTCCCTAATAAAAGTTTTTATGAGAAAAAAAAACAAAAAATAGTTAAAACCTAAAAATCAAGATGAATTTTTACATTTTAAAACAGTTGAACCAAAGTCGGACGATTCTGGTCCGAGTCATCAATCCAGTAAGTCAGCCGATTCTTGGCCGAATCACCCCGACTTTTTGTGCTGACCCACTTGGGCCCTAACTCATGGCCCAGTGAGAGGGTGATCCCAATCTGACTCCGGTGATTCTTGAGTCGACTCGCAGAGCTGGTCAACAATGCCGATAGCCACCACCTTGTCAAGGGAGATTGATTTTGTGGAAAATAGATATCTGTTAATGGAGAAGTATTGTTGTCTAAACATTGTGATATTCAATGTTCTCGGAAGGATGCCATTAGAGCATATCCAGATTGGTGAGTCCTTTCTTCCATAACAAACTATTGGCACCAGACAGGGGCGGAGCCAAGGTAGGGCCCGCATCGGCCCTGGCCCCACTTCAATTTTTTTTCTTTAAATTTACATGTAAATTTTAAAAATTTTACTTTTTCTATATAAAAATTTTGAAAAATGATATTTCGACCCTAGTCAAAATTTAGAAACCTGAATTCCGCCCACTTCATGAATAATTTCTGGCTCCACCCCTGGCACCAGGCATACATTTTATCATTATGAACTAAGGATAAAAGGGTGATCAGTGGGAATAGGGCTTTAACATCAAAAAGCACAGCGGTTAACTAGGTAATCCATTGTGGATTAGTATAGTTATTTTAGTTGATTATAGCCAGTTGTCATTAAGGATTTCTAAGCACAATTTTTTTAAAGATCCCTCTTATCTCTCTAGGTTTTGAGACCCCTGTTAATGAGATAAAAGAATGAAAAGAGGTCCTTCATTAAATGATGATGCTTCCATACCGAGCAAATTCCATACCGAGCAAATGGCACAATAAACATCTCTTGCGACCTGCTTGAGTGTGCTTCTGTCCAGCCAAACTGTTGTGGGATCTTCCATCATGTCGTAACACACACACACACACACACACACACACACATATATATATATATCCTTGCCATTTTTCCATGTTCATGAAATGCTTAGGTTTCAGACCCAAACAACTCTGCCTCTTTTCTCTGTGCTCTTCAAGTCTTGATACATCCATGAAGGAGTTTTGAGAAACATTGCCTGCCTAAACAGCAAAAGGAACTATAATGTTTTCACTGCATCATTGCTCGATTACCATCTGTATGTAAAAAATCTACACTTGTTACCAATTTGCATTCTCGAACAGTTCTAAAAATATTGCTAGGCATTGGAAAGGTTACTTTAGCTTTTCGGGGATTTGCTTTTTTTCTTTTGCTCAGCATTTGTGATTGATGAAAGGCTGAGGCAAGTCAATGTATGAAACAAATAGCTGGTCAGCTGATAGTCTTATATTGAAATCGTTGAGAGATAACAGCTGTTTTGCTTTGGACCAGAATTGATCTCACAGAGGGATGACTGTAAGCAAACACAATAAAACAATGCATTATTGTGGACAAACAATTGGTCTCTTTGCAAACCTATTCGCCTATAAAAGTAATGTTCATCAAAATTTGAATAAGTTAATCAGGATGGTGGGTAGAGTGCTGACTTTCATGGGTAGTTTTGTTTTCTGAAGAGTTGAATAGAGTGTACTTGCATATGGTTTGTTTTTATTGTTTCAGATGGATTTGCCCTGAAACAAAAAAAAAAAATCTGCATTTACATGCATCACCGAATTAGGTTGTATCAACTGTTGGTCCTTTTTTATTTACAACTGATGTTGAAATTGTCTTCTTTATTTGTGCTTCTTAAATGCACGTAAACCCACGTGTGTAGGACAGAGCTGTTTATGCTAAATAAATCTCATGCAATTGACTTTTTCTTTCTTCAGATGTTTACTTGTCTTTTAGTTTTCTGCAAATCATATGGAAGTAACTAATTACAGATTTATGGTGGTAATTTGTTCTTTTCCTTGTAGTGCCATGTAATATATGGATCAAACTTTGAAAAAGATCTTGGGACTTTTCTGGATAAAGGTGATTTAGCTGTGGTTATGAGATCAAAGCATCGCCCCCGTTGTATCCTTGGATTTATATCTCAGTGCCTTCAGTTGGCTCACTTGGATGACTCCAAACGAAATTCCCTGGTAAATTTCTTATTCTTTATTAATTGTATGAAATATTGAAGTTCCTTGATATGCATAGAACAACTTACTGGAGAAAACATATTGTTTCAGCCATTTTGATTTCTTATGTGCTTTCCTGAGTATTTCCACAAGTACCATGTGTTTCTATGTGAAGATAAACTGAGAGGAATGTGCTAATGATTGAAATAGAAGAACCAACAACTTAGGGAACTTCTGGAAGGTCTTAGGTACCATTATTTTTGGAATTTTGTTTATGGATTATATAACCAGTTTGTACTAACATTTAGACTACATAGATTGTCAGTTTGACATACCATTCATGCCATATCAGCATCTCTATCAAATTAAACTGGGACTGCCATTTAGAGTACCTGGCTCATAATGTCCTTCCTATTTTCTTTTTCTGAGTGTTTGGCTGGTAATGTAGCTACTAGCTAGCCGAATATTCTATTTACTTTTCTGTATCCATGAATTCATGCAATTTTTAAAGCACCCAACAATTATATGTTGGTAAATCTGGCAGTTGATATATATGAATGTTATTTACACAGACCTTTTTTCCAGGAAGCCAAGATCTCTTGCTTTGATGAAGTTATTGGTGTCTGTGAAGAATTAATGGGCATACCAATCCCTCTTTCATACACAAGATTGACCTCGAGATTTCTTGTGCTCTGGCATCTTACACTTCCTGTTATACTTTGGGATGACTGCAACTGGATTGTTGTTCCTGCAACTTTTATGAGTGCTGCATCTCTTTATTGCATTGAAGAAGTAAGGATCCAAAAAACTTGTGTTTTATGTTAACTTGGGTCTCTCTACCATGACCCTCATGCCACGCCACTTGCGCATGCCCTGAATCCCATCTTTGATTATGGTTTCATTAAGCATATCCAACTTGTTTATTTTGGATTTGAAAGTCATCTAGCTTTTTCTTTTTACATTGCTATAATGCTGTCGTACTTGAGCGACATTTGCAGTTTGTACACACTTTTCATGTTTTACTGAAGTTTTCAATCTGCTACTTAGTTTCTCGTGGAAAAAAAAATATGGCCCTTTTGATGTAGACTTACTGACATACGAGGCTTTCTACTTATCTATATTAAGACTGCTCCTGCTCTTCCATTGCTTCAACCATGTTAGTTTATTACTACGTTAAAAAATAGCATGAATTATTTTCCCATTTCCACACTTGTGTGGTCTCCTTGAATTTTGCTACTCGTGTTGAATGGTTGAGTGTTAACAGCCTTTGTATGATTTACATGCTCAATGTTATATTTTCTACCGAGGGACAGGATATTTGATCCAAATGTAATATGAAATAACTGGTTGTGGTGATAAAAAAATGTAGTGTGTGTTGAGTGAAATGCCCAATGACAATCAATCTTGAAATTAGAAATAGTGTTAACTTAGTTCATAATGAATGCCATGACTTGATCTAATATCAGCTTAAGGCAACTGGGTTATGTTACATATTTTCTAATTGAGATGCCAGAACCGAGTCAAGTTGAATTGGCTCTCTTTTTCTGCTTAATGCAGAGAAGTTTGTACCTAACCTGCATTCAAGGTCACAAATTTTTGACGAGAATTCCTGGACACTCGTTAGCAGGTTTGTTATCCTTGAGTTTCTGAATTGGAATCCATCTTTCTTACTTATTTCAGTAAAACAGCTATGTCGTTGCAATTAGTGCTTTACCTTGTTAGGTTATTTAAATTTATCTGCCAATGTTCAATTGCTGTGAGAGTTTCTCTGGATAAAATTGTATTTCTATCTCACTGTAGGTCGGCGTTCTCATCGAGGAGCCATTCCCAGTGCTTCCACTTGCTGAACTGTGTAACCTGGCTTGTGAAAGCATTCAGGAATCTCTTGCTACTGAGGAATCAATCCGGAGGCAACTTCAAGCCAAGAGGAAACTCGGGTCTGGAACTTCAACTTCATGCTCACCGAATGGTTGGCCCATGTCAGAGCGGGATCCCAGCTAACCATCCATCATTTTCTTGGTGAAATGAGGTCTCTAATGTTTTGGAGCATGCTGTTTTGTCCTGTGGCTGCAGAGGAATAGTATTGGTGGGCTAGTACTTGATTAGATCATTACAAGAAGACATTGGTTCTGGCTTTGAGGCACAGCTTGGTGCTTATTGTCTGGCCGTGGAATTGAGTGGTTCTCCCTTGTCTGTCAATGGGCTACATGAGATGGATGGTGGGGTCATATGGTAAGGGATCTTGCTTCAGACTCCGAGGAGGGTTGTTCCAGCCAGTTGCATATCCAACGGAGGAAGGATCATAGCTGTGTCTCGCTGAATGTTAAATGGATCAGATCATACTTGAGACCAAGCACTTCCCATATGCTGCATGGCTGTATCCTTCATTTTGTCGATAGAAGGCAATCAAGTTGAAGTATACCCTGCAGGACCTTGGACTTCTAGTTGCAGTTACCTTTCATGGTCAGTGCAGGGAGATACTGACGTCAAGCATGATATTTACCTGGATTGGTTCCAATGCAGCTATATGGTCAATGCAGTATAAAAACAGTAGCTCATACCGTGCAACTAGTCCTTGTTCCTGCAAAAGAGCGAGTAAACAAATCTTTGATCAGTTTTTCTGGAAGCAGAGTTTAACTATGTTCTATTGGTTTTTAATACTGAAAATTGATATTGTGAATAAAGGTTATAATATGTCCTGTTAGTTTCCCAAGCTTTTGTAAAATCAGCTGCAGTTGGTTGGCACCAATAATAGTGCCGTAATGTTGCTAACCTAAAAACACACACACTCTCTCTCTCACAGTGTGTAATAAGATCGTCTGCAGTTCATTTGCTTCTTTCAGTTTCAGCTTTTATGTTGTGACACACTCGTTCATTTGCTTCTTTTCAGTTTCAGTTTTTATGTTGTGACACAGAGCAAACATCAAAACTTTAGTTTATTACATGCTGTGTTGTGAAAAATATGCAGCTCTGGTACTATGCTGTCTACCAAATCGGTGCAAGTCTGTTGGCTGGCATTAACTAAATCACATGCACCTGCTATCTACCCCTTCAGTTGGCCCCATCCATTTATTCCTGAGGCAATGAGGGAAATAATATGGTTAAAATCGGCTCTCTGTTCAAAGAAATTTTTAAAAGATTCGGACAATCAGCCAAACTAAACTTAGGTGAAAAAAACTTGACCTCGTTAAAAGAACATTAACAATTTGAAGAGCATTTACGGGGTGTTTGGATGACAACTTCAAAAGACTTTCGGAGCAGTTGTATGACACTCCAAAAACGCCGTTTTGGAGGTAAAAGATTGTTTTTGCAATGCTTGGTTGACATCAGAACCTAACCTTTAAAATTAATTAAAAAACTCACAAACCTAGTTTCAACAAATTAGATTTTCAGGGTATCATACCAATGCCCTTTTATGTTTTGTGAAAACCATGTTGTGTGAAAATTTAGTTTTTTAATCAGTTTGTACAATTTGGTTCATGTATTTGAATGATATGACAAAAAATTAGGTTTTCACTTTCTAAGACCTGGTTTTTGTTTGGATAACAGAAATGAGTTTTTAAAACTTAGATGACAGTTACACTGCAGTCGACGGTTAATTCAACACCACAAGACGTAGCCTAAAAGATAAAACACCACAACTAATAATGCTCATATGTTTTAATTTACATAGTCTCTTGTTGCTTAATATATGACTATTATATGCTGTTTGCCATAGTCAAAGTGACAAGAAAATGAAGTTCCATTAAAGTTGTTAATGTCAAATTACTATAGCACGTGGGTTGGTGGTAAGAAAAATATGTAAAAGATGCAAATGCCCCCCAGGTACTAACCTTTATCATTCATTCTGATCTTGACTGAAACAATGTCTTGCTGGCGAACACAGTTTCTCAGGATCCACCGGCTGGAATAGAACTAGCATGTCTTAATAAAGAATGTCCAATAACTTCTAACTGAAGCTACGTGCAAGAATTTAAAAGCCAAAACTAAGGAAAACAAATTTTTAAACCCAGGTTTGAGTGTATGAAATTATGAATGTTACAATAACTACATAAGTGATAGCGTCTAGGTATCCAGGAACATAATGATAATCATTGTTTCAGACAGACAGGTAACCTTGGAGATATTTAATGGATTAGCAGAAGTCATGCTCAAGGAAAGAAGCTTTCTTCAGAAGTTCTTGTAATTAGAACATTCAGATATTGAAAGAAGAATGCGATGGCTCGGAAAATTTTCTGGTCCGCTAAACTAATATATTGGTCCAAAAAAAGCCTGCTTCAGATATACACTCCAAACTTGAGCAGGTTAGGGTGACAGTTCAAAGTCCGATGAAAATGTAGAATGGGGAAATTCTCTTTCTTTATTGGTGAGAATTTTGATATCATATCCCTCGTTACATGTTCGATTGAAAAGTTATGCATGTAAAAATAAGTATGGCGCGAGGTGTGGTCAATCTAAAAAGAATAAATGAGTATTATCAAATTATAACATGTGTAATTTATGTAACAAACATTTAAAATGTTGCTACCGGAACTGATGCAGTCACTATACTGTTTTTCCATTCATTTGATCCCAAAAAGCCGATTCAAATTGGTCCCGAATCAGATTTTGTCAAAGCTGAATGCTGGAGAACGCTGTCAAAGCTGAATGGAGAAAATAAATGAATATAGAAAAGGTCATTAATAGTTAAACCTATTCTTCATGAAAATGTATATTGAAGATTTTAGATATGTTTAGAATGTGATTTGACAGTTAGTCTAACTCTGTCGATGTTGTACATAATGTATGAGGCGCTTAATGGAAATGTAAAGTGCAATTATTGATGGAGCAGATTATTTGTTCGGGCCATAAGTGCATGTTTGTGAGCATCACTCCATTTGATAGTTAAAAGGAAAAGATGGCATTTTGCATCTTGTAGGGGCCATTTTGTAACAATACCATGAATCTGACTCAAAAAATGATTTATGGAACACTTGTTACAGTATCCATAAATTCGCCCCATTTTTAGGGTAGGCTCATGGTGCAACAAGCAACAGAGTGTTAAATTTCCAAGTTGTACTCTCACTCACATTTACAATTTGTCCTCTTACTCCAAATACCCCCATCTCCCTCCTTATTTTGCACACCTTTATTTTCTATTTATTCTTTGATCATCCCTTTATCTTCAAAGAAGCATTAGTTGACTTGGATTATAAACTATCATCACTAAAACATTGTGCTCCTTGATGGGTTTAAAGAATGTTTTTCTGTCTTCTTGTCCTTTTCTGTCTTTTGCATATTCAGTTTATTGAATGTTGACATATTCGAAATTTCGTTTATTATCTTTTTCTCAATCAGGTTTCAAGTTGGAACCCTAACAGCAAATTACACATCATGTCAAAGAAAACAACAAATTTGACAATTTCATCCAAATCTATCACTTTAATTACATCCTTCCCAAACTGAAAAAGAGGGCTTTTAACTCTCACCCAATGGTGATATTTTCCTTCCAATCACCCCACTCAAGTCAAAGGTGAAGATCAAAGTCATTCTCATTATTTGTTTATTTTTTTTAAAGAACCTATTTCATGGTGGTTGGTGGGGTTCACTGACGAAACCTGTTCATGTTTTTTTAGCTATTGTAGCCCTGGGTTTCTTCACTCTTCACATGACCTCCAGTGGGAACTTTACTAGCGATAGCTTAGATGACTACCGAAGCAAGTGTTCTGTCAACTGCTGCACGATGATCCCACACAATGTTACACTACATGACATCCAGTAACTGCTATACAGTGGTCAGACAACTATTCCCATCTGGTGATACCTCCTGTACAGTGGCAACTCCTCCGATGACACCTCCAACAAGATCAATCTTACTCCAACAAGAAAATCTTACACAAGTTTAAGGCTTTTTAAATTTTCTTTTTGATTCCCTAAAAATTTAGGGCTTTACCATGAATCGTGGTTGCCTAATCTAATTTCTTATCAATATTTTTCATAATCTATCAATTGGTGTTATTCTTATCAATTTTTTGTATTAGATGATCTATGTTTGTTTCACCGTATTGTTTATGCCCTGGTCTAGTTGATTCTGTTATGTATCACCAGGCCTATTCCTTTTTTTTCTCCTAAGCAAATTTGCAATTTGCAGTTTAATTAGTGTTTATTTTTGTCACGTCACGTCACGAGCAAAGCCCTCTTCACATGCATAAAACTGTATATCATGTACTGTTGTTATTCATGATTTCAGTCTTCAGTGAATTTACATGACTCTTGAATCTATAGGTTTTAAGTATTACCATGCGATTATATCATCCGTGTGATATTGTGGATATACTGAAATAATCAATAATATTGCCAATTATTGCAGTCTATATCTTTGTAATTGTATTATCATGTATGAATAACAACGATGAGTCTATGCCCATGAGACTCTTCAATCTTCATTTGTCGTGGAGCATGGACACTAGACAACATGCAATGCTTTTTTGCACATAGTGATGTGTTAAATGTATGATTAGTGTTGTTATAATGCATAACTAGTGTTAGTATTTAAATATCAAAGTTTTTAATACATTTTACATTCTTTATCTATTGTAATGTTGTTAAACTTGGATTTTCAATTTGAAATTTGAAGGAAAAAGGATACCTAGTGTTGAATGATATTTGTGTTAGGTGGTGTTTTGAATATTTAAGAGTTTTAGGAACAACTCTTTACAAATAAATGTTCTAATAGTGGACTAATCTTGTAATCTGTTATCTTACCCTAATTCTCATTTAACGTGAGAATAGGGCCGACTATTGGAACAACGAACAAAATTCTCTCTATCTCTCTCTCTCTCTCTCTCTCACTCTCAACCTCTTCTCCTCTCTTTTCTTGCTTCCAGCAACATGGTATCATAGCCCAACCCTTCTTGGGACTGACACCTATTTCTCTCCCTCGTCATCTTACCCATCTTCTTCCTCTTCTTCTGTTATCATTGTGGGCCTCTTTCTTATATGTGACGTGTCTCCCCCAATGTCCCTGAAGTTCAAGGCAGAAGGGTGATTTTGTGGGTAAAACTTGTGGATCGTGCATATTGGGGCTCGATCTACGGTTTTCTTAACAAAAGATGAAAAGACGTGGTTGCAAAAATAGCTAATGGTCCTTGTTGCTGGTCACTTCTACTAAGTGTGGGAACAGTAGAGTATTCTTCATTGATGTTGGTCACTTCTGCTAAATGATCAGTCTTCAAGTTGTGGCGTGGCGTGGATGTTAGGACTGACACATGTGGAGTTGAACAAGGCATGGAAAAGATACCTATGATGACCTATTTCTTGTCTGTCGTGGACCAGCTCTCTACGTTATAAAGTGATTTTTTTTTTCAGCAAGAAGTTTCTTATCAACTGTTTACTGCTTTAACTACTGCTGCATGTTCTACTTACTGCTCACTGCTGTTGCATATTCTACTTACTGCTGTGTATTATAGTCAGACTATGTGGTTCGATTGTTTGTGTTCACGATGGATCTGGAACAAGAGTCTAATATGACAAACAACCCTAAGGTCGAGTCTCATACTGAATACAAAGTTGTTGGGAATTCATTATTCTATGGTTCGACTATGAAATTAGATGGTTACAACTATGAAATTTGGTCTCGTATATTCATCATGTCTGTAGTAGGACATTGGAAAGACCATATCATGAAGATGAACCAAATGTTAAAACAATAAAGTATACCACATGAAAAGAGGATAATAGTATTGTTATGTCGTGTTTTATGAACAGTGTGCATACTGATATCTCTCCCACTCTTGCCTACTATACGACTGCCAAACACATGGACGTTCTTGAGACAGACTTATTATTATGAACAGTGTGCATATTGATATTGCTCCCACTCTTGCCTACTATACGACTGCCAAACACATGTGGATGTTCTTGAGGTAGACTTATTATCATGACAAGAATGTCTAAAAAATTTTACAAGTTGAGGAAGAGTTACTCAAACTGCAGCAAGGTGATTTGGAATTATCTCAATACTTTGCTTCTGTTAAAGCTACATATGAATGATTGAAGACTCTTTGACCTCCATGCCAGGCATGTTAGAAGACTCATTTTGAGCAGACAATGGTGGCAAAGTTCTTGGCTGGTTTGTCCCCTAAATATGAGGTAGCTAAAGTTCAGATGCTTACTGGCGCAGAAATTCTAGATCTTGTTGAGGCATATAATAGACTCAGTAGATTGGATGTATCTCTCTCTCAGCTCCAAAGTGAGTCTCCTGATGCTGCCATAGTTGTGTCTGGAGGACGTGGACATGCTATAAGGGGAAGAGGCTCAGGTCATGGTGTAGGGGGGCAGAGGGAGATTTTAATGTACATACTGTGGCAAATTGGGACATTTAGAAGATAGATGTTGGGACAAACATGGTCGTCCAGCTCTCAGATTCCTGTAAGTTCTGCCCAAGCTGCTACACCACTTAGAGAGACTCCTTCCTTGATGACTCCTGATAGATCCATGGTGACTATGAGCAAGGTAGAGTATGATCAGCTTATGGCTCAACAATGACTCCATGGTCAATGTTTGCTACTACATCCTCGATTGTAGTGGATTCTTCTTTGTTTGTTGGCAATACTTCCAATGAACCAGGTACTGTGTGGATTATTGATTATGGGGCTTCGAAACATTTCTGTAGTCAGCCTCACTCATTTATTTTATTGCATCGTTTTGCACAACCTCAACATGTTAGACTTGCCAAAGGGAAACTTTTTCCTATTATGGAAGTTGGGGATGTGAAACTCTCCAGTTTTGTATATCTTTTCAATGTTTTATATGTTCCAGAATTTCCTCTGTCTATTACTCAGTTGACAAAGGGTTTGCAATATAGAGGCATATTTGATTCTGGTTCATGTATTTTTTAGGATTTTCAAAATGGAAAGACGATTGGTGGCAGCCATGAGCACAAGGGAGTTTACATTATGTAGGAACTAGTAGAGGGTGTGGTATCTATGGCTCTATATAAGCCTATCTTGTATCAGTGGCATCTCCAACTAGGTCATCCTTCATTATCCAAGCTCCGTAGTGTCCTCCCTAATATTTATGTGTACGAGTCATTCCAGTGTGAGGCTTGTCAATTGAGCAAACACACTAGAAGTAGTTTTCCTTTCAGTATTAGTCTATCGAGTCATGCAGTTTTTTATCTCATTCATGTTGATGTTTGGGTAGTTTTGTAAGTCGGGCCAAGTTTAGGTATTACCTTGTTATTATTGATGATTTTTTTCTTTCTCGTCTTAGTTGAGTGTTTTTGTCAAAAGAAAGGTCTGAAGTTATTTGTATTCTTCAAAATTTCATTATTGAAATAAAGACTCAGTTTGGTTCCATTGTAAAAAACATTCGCACTGATAATGCTTGTGAGTTCAAATCCAATACATTGCTGCAATTTTATACCAAATATGGAATTTGCCCTCAATTTACTTGTCCTCACACTTCTCAACAAAATGGTACTGCTGAACATAAACATCCTCAACTACTGGACATGGCTTGTACTCTCATGATACATAGTTGTGTTCTGGTCCAAACCTAATTAACCATCTTCCATCTCCGTGCATTGACAATCAAATTCGTATTCAAGTTATCTATCCAAATATATGCATGTTTTCCCTTCTACCCAAAGTCTTTGGGTGTACTTGCTTTGTTCACATCCTTGGTCTTAATAGGAACAAACTTGGTGCACAATCAATTAAATGTATTTTCATTGGTTATCCAAAACACCAAAAGGGTTATATCTGTTTTGACTCTCATACTCATAAGTAGTATATCAATGTGGATGTTACATTTTTTGAGTCGCGCCCTTATTTTAAGTCTACTCCATCACTATTAGACAAGTCGATGTCTATTCCTTTAGGGGCCGTTTGATGGCCTGGAAATATGGAATTAGAAATATATTTTTGAAAATATATTTCCTGGAAAAAAAGGAATGGGAAATATATTTTTGATTCTCATTTTGATGTGTGTGCGATGACTGAGAAATATATTTCCAGAAATATATTTCTGTGTTTGATGATAAGGAAATATATTTCCACATTTTCAGAAAATTAATTCTTAGTTTGATAATAAGTAAACATTTTTCCAGATTTTCTAGAAGAGGAAGATTGATCTAGCACATAAACAACAATAACAAGGAAAAGCGTAAGATGCATGTTGTAAAATTCAAACATCACATGTAAAATTTTAAAACACAATATGATAAGTTTTACTTGCAGCCACGTTTTTGTTTGACAGGTCAAGGAGAATGAAACTAATCTAATAGATACATGAGCAGAGGATTTTCATTTGACAGCACGTGAGGCCAACCCATACAACAAGAACCGTAGAGAACCCCAAAACAAAAACTGAGAGATTAACCTGGACCCAGAAGTTCAACGAGTAAAGATGGCATCTTTGGGAGAGGTTGAAGAAGCATCCTTGAAAAAGCGAACAGACCACGATCCTTTCCATTGACAGTCCATGGCTAGACAAAACCATCCTTCCACCAGATTAGCAGCTGAACTGAGGAGACTCAGCTGGAAAGGCAATAGATCATCCAGTGTACCATCAATCTTCATAGTCACCAACATTTTCTAACAAATAGTTTACTGCAAGTTCCTCATTCTTGTCACA
Source organism: Nymphaea thermarum (assembly GCA_011799765.1). Classification (NCBI taxonomy): domain Eukaryota; kingdom Viridiplantae; phylum Streptophyta; class Magnoliopsida; order Nymphaeales; family Nymphaeaceae; genus Nymphaea; species Nymphaea thermarum. The sequence goes on along the minus strand of JAANDH010000280.1, from coordinate 290,781 downwards.
TGCCAAAAATGCCTCAACGACAAGTGGCCTGTCAAACCCCATTGCTTCAAGCTGAACAAATGCGTACACTAGTTACAAAAAACTAATTTACAGCTAAAGCAAGAGAACAAGATTCAGACACTGCAAAACAGAGGAAGCATGAGCCTAATACTAGACAAAAATCCCATCTTTTTCATGAGCATATATGCCAGCCACATTTTCACTTTCCCCATTTACAGGAGGAAGATAAATGCCTCTTTCATTATCTACTTTCATATGGTCAGCATTATTACAACCTAATTTTTTCAGGCCCGTATAGCAGCCATACATGGATAATAAGGAACCGATCAACAAAATAAACAAAGCATATAATCAACAAATTATTGTCTCTGATCGCCACTAAGAATGATGACAACCTGTATAAATTGACATCTGTGACATACCCCAAAATCTGCATAAGCAATACACAACCACATGCTGATCCTGGTGGAGAATTTGTGTATAAGGGCATAACAAATGATGACAACTAATGGGTTTATTTTTCCATTCTCGATTATCAGTTGTTCAAAATAATCTCCGTTCACTACAATACTATTTATGCTAACAGAACATAACAAATGTTCAAATTTTCCTAAGATTTTTCTATCAACAAGCATAAGGGCATAGCAAGTGCTGAACTAGAAATCAGTATCTAACGACATTGACGACAGAAAATTTCAAAGGTATTAGCAGAAACATAAGCATTAGTTGTTAAATTTTGCAATTACTAAATGAATAATATTTAAATTAATGGAAGAAAGCAATTGACTTGCTGCTTTCAATGTCTACATCTATGTTCTATGTGGAACCAATTTGTGGTAATGTTGCTGAAGCTGGAGATCGTACCAAAGCTGACAGAAGCAAATGAAGTATTTCACCATTTGCCAATTCCACAATCGTTAACCTAAGCAAAGCAGGAAAACCTCTTACCGACAAGGCCATGGAGAATCTTTCCCACAGAAGAACCCATTGCAAAAGAACAGGTAAACAAAATCAGTATCTCAGTACACCATATTAAGAAAAGAAACTTGAGAAAATTACTATCATCTGCATACTTCCAATACTGCTGCAGTCTGAGGAAGCTGGAGAGGCTTTTCCACTGCATTGTATCCTTCAGTATGACCAGATTCAATCAATGTTCTTACTGCCAGATATAAAACTTGAAGTTGCAGAGATGCCCTGCTAGTTATGAACACCAATAGAAGGCCACAAACAGCAGACTTACATGTTACAATCTACAGCCATCCATCAGCGTAGCATTCTAGTGGTTGATTCTTGGCATTAACAACTACAAAGTTGACGATTTCCAACTTATATTCTACCTTGCTTCCGCTATCACTGATGCAACCATGAAGGACGTCATTGCTCTTCACATATGCCAAGAACTTCATTATGCCTAACATCTGGCAAGATGATCCAGACATCTATATGAGAAAGAACTTAGAGAGTTTCTCTTTCAGTTTACATATCTCTCTAGTAGGGTGTTCGAAATGCCTGCTGTCCACCTTAAGAATGAAGGATAGCAAGTACAAGTTTGTCTCGAGGATGATAAGGAGAAAAGAAAATTTTTTGTATAGTTTTGGACTCTAAATGTTTTCATCATTTCATACAGCTTTGTCAACAGTAACAAAAATTCCAACCTCTGCTTCACTGCCCTTAACTGTTCTCCATTTTGTGGGTGGTACTGGACGGTGTGACAAAAATCATCCCTAGTAGTATTGGTCTGAATCCAACAAATGAATGCCACCTCTTTTGCAATTTTTCGCCTACAAACTCCTCAAAAAAACAAATTGCATCCAGATTAAATCATGGACAACTGTGCCACCTTATGCCAAAAATAATGTTTCAGAGCAGTAAACAAGAATGATTTCAGTGCTTCACCTTCAAATTCCACAAGCATCTGAATCACATACTCAATCAAAATAAATCTATTATTTAGTAGATCAACAGAACCCCTAATCAAAGATGGTTGGCAATGCATGTAAGAATCTTGATATGAACACGTCTCTCTGTCTGCAAATCTGTAATTAGAGAAGAAACACCCAAGAGGGGACAATGGAGAAGAAGAGAAAACAGTCGGCCTCAAGAGAGCAGCCACTGCGATAGATTATCATTAACTAGCATGACCCTAATTAGGGTACAACAGATTTGTACAATAAAGAATAAAAAATTACAAGAGAGCCACCGGTAAGTGACTTTGGACGTGTGAACATAAAATGAATGGATCGGGTCTAACTAGACCCGATCCCCATACGCTAACAGCCCCCCTCAAGTTGTGCATCAGATTTAATCATGCACAACTTGTTCTTCAAATTCCAAAAATGTTGCCCTGTGAGACTTTTGGTAAAGAGATCAGCTATTTGTTCATGTGTGGAGATATAAGTAGGCAAGATCTCTTCTTCTTCAACTTTTTGACGAACAAAATGTTGATCAATCTCTATGTGCTTGGTTCAATTATGCAAAATGGGATTGAAAGAAATGTTGATTGCACTCTGATTGTCACACAGCAATGAAGATCGAACAATTGGAAGAGTGAGCTCTCCAAGTAAATGATGTAGCCATGAGGCTTCAGCCGTCCCTGCAGCCATTGCTCTATATTCTGCCTCAGTGCTAGATCGAGCAACTGCACGTTGCTTTTTGCTGCTCCAACTAATGAGATTAGAATCAAGAAAGAGACAGAAACCTGAAACTGATCGTCGGTCATCGGGATCGCCTGCCCAGTCTGCATCAGTATATGTATATATGCTATGTCCAAGAGAGATATTTGGACATTTCTTGTAAACTAGTCCATCACCAAGAGTTGCTTTGAGATACCGTAGAATCCGCTTAGCGGCATCCATATGGCCTTCAGTGGGTGCATGCATGAACTGAGATACTTGATTTACAGCATATACAATATCTGGGCGAGTAAAAGTGATGTATTGTAACATACCAACAATGCTGCGATAGAATGTAGGATTGGGATACGCAACGGTTCCGTCAGAAGCAGTCAATTTTGTATTCAGAACACTGGGAGTAGTGATGGGTTTGCAATTGGTCATACCTGCCCTGTCCAAAATATCAAGAGTATACTTGTGTTGGGTAAGAGTCAAACCCTCATTCTGCCTGTCAAGTTCAACACCCAAAAAATATCGTAATTCACCCAGATCTTTCATCTTGAATTCTTGCTTCAACATACTTTTAACATAGGATATATGTGAAAGAGAATTCCCAATCATAACAATATCATCAACATATATAAGTAACCAGGTAGTGACTTCTCCAGTATGATAGATGAACAAGGAATGATCGAGAGAGCTTCTGAGAAAGCCAACTTCTTGTATATGATGGGAGAAACGATCAAACCATGATCTAGAAGCTTGCTTCATGAGTATTATAGTCGGGAGGTTGCTTCATTCATTGCTTCAACCCAACATTTTTCATTACTTGCATGATGATAAGACTTCGGCTCCACCTTTTTGCTGATTTCTGTCATAAAGAGCTAGAAATCTAGAGAAAAGTTGTTATAGCTCACCCATCTGTCAATAGGATGTCGCACACGTTGTGATTTGCGTGGGGCTGCAGCAGGGACTGATCGCCTAGAATACACCTAGCCTGAGAACCGATTATGGATGAGTGGATCATTGAGCTGAGAAGATGAGGGTATGCTGTCCAAAGAAGTACTAACAGCCGCCTCGGGCTCATCAACATCTTGAAGCGTGTGCTCTGGCAACATGTTCGCGCCTTGTCTTAATATTTCAGCATGTAACCAAGTATCATAAACTTCATTTTTGTTTTGGGACGCCATAAGAGGAGCCTTGGAATCGTGTAACCTGCCTTCATCAAAAACAACATGCTGTGAAATGTGTACACGTCCAATTTTAGGGTTGTAACACCTATAACCCTTGTAGTTATATGCATACCCAATAAATCTACACAAAATAGCATGGTCTTGAAGTTTGTTTCGTAAGGAGACATCAATATGCACATAGCATACACATCCAAACACATGCAATTCCTCATAATTTGGCTGGTCTTGATGTAATAGAAAAAATGGAGATTTTCCATCAAGCAAAGCCAGTGGCAATCAGTTTATAACATGAACAGCCGTGTGAAATGCCTCGGTCCATAAGGTCATGGGTAAATATGTGTCATGCATCATACTGAGTGCCTTTTCAACAATGTGTCTATGTTTCCTTTCAGCAATTCCATTTTGCTGAGGTATATGTGGACATGAAATTTGTCTAGTGATCCCATTATCTAGCAAGTATTCAGTAAATTAATTGGAAATAAATTCACCACCACCATCACATTGAAAATGCACAATATTACTCGAATATTTATTTCAAACCAAGGCATGAAATTGAGTAAACAAGTGGAAAACTTCAGATTTATGTTTCATGAAGTGAATCCAAGTATAGCGGGAATATGAATCAATAAAAATGACATAGTATCTACTCCCAGAAGAAGAAGGAATTGGAGCAGGCCCCCAAACATCAGAATATATAGTGTCAAAAACTTTAGAAGCTTTTTTATTGATTAACTGAAAAGGAAGAGCATGGCTCTTACAAAGATGACAACTCGAGCACATGCTAGACTCATTAACTGAACTTAGACTCGACTTATCTAAGAGTCGGTCTGCAACAAGACTTTGAACAAAAGATTGGCTACAATGAGCCAATCGACCATGCCAAATGGATGACTTATTGTAATCTGCGACATTGACTTCACTATGATTTGAAAGACACGAATCTGAGATGTGAGGGGTGGACAACTTTGGAGCTTCTTGAAGAACATACATATTTCCTTTGCGGGTGCCCTCAGCGAATGTCTTCTTGGTTTGAGCATCCTTGACATAAATAGAAGACGACGTGAATTCAACATAAGAGTGAGTATCATCTATAAGTTTAGACACTGAAACAATATTTTTCTTGACACTTGGAATGACAAGAACATTTTTTAACGGAATTAAAGAAGAGCCCATAGATATTTGTGCATTTTCAACATGTGTTATGGTGTGATGAGAGCCATCTCCCGTGACAACTGAACCCTTATCTAAATAAGGAAAAACACTAGAGAGGTTACCTGTCTCACTAGTAACATGAGTTGCTGCCCCAGAGTCCACATACCACTCTCCTTGCTCATTTTGTTTCAAATTAAGCTTAGATAAGGTCGTCATGAGAAGTTTCTGCACATCTGCTGGAACATTTGATGTTGGATTGGATGAGGATGAGGTTGACCCTGCCGCTGCCCTGTTTTCACGCCGGACCTGATTACCTTTGTTTTGAGGATTGTGCCAACATTCCAATTTTACATGCCCTTTCTTGTTGCAATAAAAGCAAGTTGGCACCCTTCTAGATGTGGCATTCATGTCTGGTGGTGTCGAAAGAATCCCTCTTCCCATTCCTGTCTGAGGAGTCCAAGGTCGTGTACGGTTTCCTTGTAGAGGATGTGTTCCCGTGATCAACACATTATGACTGTTGGAAGTGATTGGGTTCTGCCGTTGGACACGACTGGCTTCATGTTGAAATAGCTTAGCTTTCAGATCTTCAAAAGATGGAACAATGGGAAGGACTTCCAAGGCCGTGCAGAAAATGTCAAACTTTGCTCCCAGACCACTCAAGGCTTGTTGCACCTTGTCCTTATCGCTGACAGGATGGCCAATGGCTGCAAGCTGATCACTTACATTCTTTATTTCATTCAAATATTCCAAAACACTACACGTCCCACGCTTTATATCCTGAAATTGCTTCCTCAGTTGCAGAAATCGGGCTTCGGATACTTGAGAATAAGTTGTGGGAAGGGTAGTCCCCAACTCCATGGCTGTCAAGTCATCATCGATGCTTCCTAAAACCTCCTCTGACAAGGTGGAAGTAATGTATGCAACAAGGGATTGGTCATGAGCCATCCAAAGTTCATGTTCAGGATTGTCAACAGTTTCATATTCAATTCGAATTTCATTCCCAGCCGTAGACCCAACAGCTTCATTTCCCACGACAGTCCTTTTTATTTCCCGGTTAACAAACTTGGGAGGCGCTGGAGTAGTCCCATCCACATGACCATAAAGTCTATGACTCTTAATAAAAGGAACAATCTGATGTTTCTAGGTCAAGTAGTTGCTGTGATTTAGTTTTTGGGAAATAAGTTGGGAGAGAAAACTAGAAGAAAGAAGAGAAGGAGCCGGCTGTTCCATGATGATAAGGAGATTAGGGCAGAACGACAGAAATTAGGGCAAATCTGAGATTAGGGCAGACGACAGAAATTAGGGCAAATCTGAAATCGATTAGATTAGGGCAAATCGAATTTCAGATTTAGAGAAATCGATTGAAACAGGTCTGAAATCGATTACAAAACTCAGATTTGTAGTCTGAAAAGAGGAATTTAGGGCATCAAACTGAAAAACGCCAAACTTGAGAACACTCACCGGAGGACGATGGAACCTGGCTCTGATACCATGTAAGAATCTTGATATGAACACGTCTCTCCGTCTGCAAATCTGTAATTAGAGAAGAAACACCCAAGAGGGGATGATGGAGAAGAAGAGAAAACAGTCGGCCTCAAGAGAGCAGCCACTGCGATAGATTATCATTAACTAGCATGACCTTAATTAGGGTACAACAGTTTTGTACAATAAAGAATAAAAAATTACAAGAGAGCCACCGGTAAGTGACTTTGGACGTGTGAACATAAAATGAATGGATCGGGTCTAACTAGACCCGATCCCCATACGCTAACAATGCAAAGACAGAATCTAATGTTTGTGGGCCAACTAAATAAGTGAGAAGGAAGTAAGGTGAAGATGAATATTCCTTACTTTGCCGTATTTCTGGGAGAGGTCTTGCACATCCTTGGCAATTTCAGTAAGCTGCTGTGATCTTAGCTTATTATAGCTAAGATAGTCTATTTAGTTATAACGAATCTAGCCTAAGAATGCAATCTGGATCATAATGAGATTATGCACTTCTCTGATTTAATTCGTAAAGATAGGAAAAAGAAGAAGAATATTGACCATTCCACTATTTCATATCGAGCAGGGAAAATGCGCGGAGGAGAGGCATATATATGTAGGATATAGCTATCCATATTGAATTGCGGATACATCAATGATAGAATCATTTCTGGTTCTGATTGAACCAAACGTTGGTCTGGTAGAGCTGAAAGGGTTAAAAATAGGAGCAGGCACTTTGTTCCGATATCAGATCGGTATTTAATGAATTGAATGGTTCTAACAGAAAGAAAATAGGGGAATGGAATCATAATAGGGTCCCAGCCTCAAAAGAAAGAAAGGGGGATATGGTGAAATTGGTAGACGCTACGGACTTGATTGGCCTTGGTATGGAAACCTACTAAGTGGTAACTTCTAAATTCAGAGAAACCCTGGAATTAAAAATGGGCAATCCTGAGCCAAATCCTGTTTACAAAAAACAAGGGTTCCTTTCCTAGAAAGCGTGAATCAAAAAAGGATAGGTGCAGAGACTCAACGGAAGTTGTTCCAACGAATGCGGTTGAGGGGTTGGTAGAAGAATCTGTCCATCGGAACTCTGAGGGGATGATCCTATGTACTGAAATATCAAACGATTAATCACAATCCGAATCCTTAATTTTTTTATTTTCTTATTTATATTTATTAATATATATGAAATATATTAATAATTAGTTCATAACTCTTGTGTTCTGAATCGATTCCAATTTGAAAGAAAAATAAAATATTCAGTGATAAAATCATTCTACCTGTCAATGCTGACAACAATGCAATTTGTTTGTAGTAGGAGGAAAATCCGTCAACTTTAGAAATCGTGAGGGTTCGAGTCCCTCTATCCCCAATAAATGCCAAGTTTACGACCTAAACATTTATCCTCTTTTTTCGCCAGCACTTCCAAATTAGAAGCGGGTCAAAATTATATATGATATTCATTCGCTCGACTCTTTAACAAACGGATCCTAGCAGTTTCTCTCTTGCTTCAGTAGCTAAATGCAGTATATGTCCAAACGAACATAACCATAACATATGTATATGTATTATTTGTATACAAGGATATACAAGGAATCCCATTATTGAATCATTCATAGTTCATATCCCTTACAAATAAAGGTTTAAAAATAATCCAAAGAAAAAGAAATCCCAGGACCTGTAATGTTTCTTTAGTACCTTTAAATTAGTTGACACAAATACATGTCCTCCAGTAGGATAATGTATAGAGGATGGTCGGGATAGCTCAGCTGGTAGAGCAGAGGACTGAAAATCCTCGTGTCACCAGTTCAAATCTGGTTCCTGGCATATGGTTAATGTATTGAAATGTATATATACAAAGAGAAAATGAATATGGATCGAGATATAATACATATTTATTACATTCATAGTCTAGTAGTTGTTCATCGAAGTATATACAACATATATCCCGACCCTTGTGGATCGGCAAAGGAATATATTCCTTCTTTTTTGTTTGTTCCTACTGTCCTTCCTTTGGCCCATGTTAATGCTCCAAACATATCCGAAGTTGTCTGAAAGACACAAAAGTCTAGTCTGTTCAGAGGGTTGAGGGGTAGGAATAGAAAAGATCATTTCTGATCCAGTACAAATCCAATCTGATCCCTTTTCATTTCTTAATTTTCCCATTTTTCTCACCCCTTCCCACATTTTTTGCTTTCCGGGGCCTATCTAAGTGATGTGCGCAGTACATAGTTCATGATGTATCTTTTGATTCATCCTATTGGCTCCGCCCATCCCCCAATTGATGATACTTTGCATTGCATATTGGGTAATATTAATTTACTCGAATTAATTATATATAAATAAACCTCAAACCCCCCCCCTTTTTTATCCCATCATAATACGAATGACATGAGAGTCCAATTATTCTATCTTAGACGAGAAAGAACATAAAAATACTCCTTGAGTCTTGTAAGCTAAGCTAAGTTTCTTATCATTCAATAAGCATCCTGTAGTCCATAGAAATTAGGGGCAATATAATCCTTGCGTAGAGGCCAACCAATCCAACTTTCAGGCATCAAAATCAGTTTCATGCGTGGATGATTATCATAAGAGATTCCCAACATATCATAAGACTCCCATTCATGAAAATCGGTGCTTTTCCAAATCCAGAAAACAGATGGGATTCTAAGATTACTCCTTGGGACAAATACTTTTATGCATACCTCTTCCGATTGGTCCACACCATACTGTATTCTCGTCAAATGATACAAACTAGCTAGCAATCCACCCGGTGCTATATCGTAGGCACATTGGGAATGTAGATAATTGTAACCATATATGTATGAAACGACAACAATGGAGTACCAATCCTGCGGATGGTGCCGGTGATGGCCTTGTTGTCGATGATGATGCAGTCGCCCTCATGCTTTGTCGCCATAGTATCTCCAATCAATGTCCTCCGACGAGGGAAGCAGGAGAGTGAGAGGGCGAGAGAGGCGACAAGGGGAACATGAGAATGAGAGGGCGAGATGTTTTCGTGCGCAGGCAAGAGGGAGACAGCAGCAGCAGGAGGGAGGCGTTGCGAGCGTGACCTAACAAGCAAAAAATTCTGGAAATATGTTTCCACCCCTCGCGGTGGAAACATATTTTCAGAAAAATATTTTCGATTTCGAGTTTAACGGTGAAAAAAATATTTGTGTGTTTGATAAAACGGAAAAATTTTTAAAATTTTAAATTTTTTTTCCTAAGCTACAGTGAATTTGCGGCCCATCAAACCGGCCCTTACCTATACCACTTGTTCCCCTGCAGTCTATTCCGTGTGCTATCTATTCACCCCCAGTGTCAACAGATTCCATGATCCCCCATACACCCACCGACGTGCTTCTGCTCATGACTACCCACCAGTTGCTTCTCAGGATGTAAGTATATCTGACCTCACTGTTCCTCCGCCACAGGACGCTTCTGAAATATCTTTGGACTTACCGATTGCCTTAGGCAAAGGCAAACGACAGTGTACTCTGCATCATATATGTCAATTTGCTTCTACTGACAATATTGGTGGCAGCTTATAACAGTTTGTGTCAGCCTTGTCAGTGCATTCGATTCCTTCTAGTTACCAACAGACATTACTTGACCCGAAGTGGTGGCAAGCTATGCAGAATGAGATGGAGACACTATTGCAACGAGGGACATGGGAATTGGTTGATCTCCCTTTTGGTTGTGATGTCGTGGCCTCCAAATGAGGTTTTACCACAAAGTATTTATCTAATTGCTCAGTAGAATGCTACAAAGCTCATCTTGTCGCAAAAGGGTATACTCAAACATGTAGTGCCGATTTTTTTGAGACTTTTTCTCCTGTGGCCAGGATGGACACTATACGCCTTATTGTGTCCGTTGTTGTACATTATGATTGACCTTTATATCAGTTGGATGTCAAAAAAGCTTTCTGGTATGGGGATCTTGATGAGACAATTTATATGAAGCAGGCTCCTGGCTTTGAACGTCAGGGAGAGTGTCGTAAGGTGCAGGTTCAAGAAAGCTATATATGGATTGAAACGAAGTCCCCGTGCTTGGTTTCACAAATTCTCAGTGTTAGAATGTGGCTTTAAGATGTCTCAGCTGGACCATTCATTGTTTATCAAGAAAGGATCGAGAGGTATAGTTGTGCTAGTGGTGTATGTTGATGATAATGTTTTGATAGGTGGATGTGAGCAGGAAGTAGCTCAAACAAAGAAATTTCTACAAAAACACTTCGTTACCAAAGATATTGGCCAGCTGCAGTACTTCATTGCCATTGAAGTTTCTCATAGTAAGGAAGAAGTGGTGTTATGACAAAGGAAGTGTGTTTTTGATCTTTTATAGAACACAGGGATGCTAGGAGCTAAACCTACAATTCTTCCTATGAACCATGGGTACATCAATATGATGATGACTCAGAAGAGATAGCTTTACAAGATTACAGATCGTTGATTGGTAAGCTTCTTTATGTGACAGTAACTCGACCAGATATTAGTTTCGCTATGGGAAAATTAAACCAATTCATGAAAAAACCAAAAAAGTCACTTTGGGATGCAGTTATGCTAATTGTCAAGTATTTAAAGTCCTCACCTGGAAAATGCCTTTTCTTTAGAAAAGGTACATTTCTTAATGTTGAAGTTTATAGCGATGCAGATTATGCATGTTCAATTGATGACAGGAAGTCTACCACAAGGATTTGTGTATTTGCGGGAGGAAATCTCATATCTTCGATAAGCGAGAAACATAATGTTGTTTCTAGGTCCAGTGCGAAGTCTTAATATCGAGCTATGGCTCAACCATTGTTGAAATGACATGGTCTAGATCCTTATTTAAGAGCTTATTTAAGAGTCTTGGTATTTTTACTCCCATACCTATGAAGATTGTCACACCCCAACCTTTTGACCTCAAATAATTTTTTTTTCTAAACATAAAGCATTGAGGTGCGACTACACAACAATTCAAAAAGGAGTGAGCTATGTCATTCGAAACAATGGGGTAAACTTTCATTTATATAACAATTTCAATTCATACAAAATCACATCAATGTGTATGACAAAAATACCAAAAACCACAACTTTGATGCCAACAAAAATAAGACATCAAAGAGACCAAACCATGACGTGGTGGCACTACAAAAGACCCAAAACCTCCCCAATAGGATGTGAATGAAGCCATCTGATCAACCTGCTGCCCCGGGTCCACCAAAACCTGAAAAAGGAAACAACTGAAGGTTTAGCCTTCGCAGTATGGAAACAAACCAGGAAAATCCCTAACACTCTACAGTGAGGGCTCAAATGTGAGATATGACAATTTCGAAAACAATCACTATCATGTCGTGATGGGGCATACTTTTCCATGACTTGACATGAAAGCCTCTCATATATACCACGACATGTAAAAGCCACACAAAGGCCACAACAGCACATTCACAAATCACATGCAACTCATGCATAAACTTATCATTCTCATTCACTTCATTCACACCACAATATGTAAAGGCCACTTAATGGCCAAACTCAACATAATTCTTAATCACATTAACTTCATGCATATTCACTACATTCACATACACTTCATTCATATTCACAATAACATTTTTCTCATTTACTTTAACTACGAAACAATTTACTATCATGTTGTAGTAGGGCACACAGTCACATAACTTGTCAAAAAGCCCCTACCATATACCACAACATGCAAAAGCCACACAAAGGCCACAATATCACATTCAATAGTCACACATAATTCAGGCATATCGCATCATTCATAACACTTCTTTCACATTCTTTCAATTACATTAACTTTAGTGACAGTTCCTGTGGGTGCAAACACAGGCACGTACACACCACGGGCGGCCTACAGCCGAGAGACAACCCCCATGGTGGCCCATAACAGTATGGATCCATTCTTGCTATAGCGGTAGAGCACTCATCCATGCATGTGTGAATTCCAAGGAGAGATACTCAGCCTTCCCTAGGACACCCAGACTGGGAAGGCAGGAGCCCAACGCTCCAAGCACATCACACAACAGTACCCTGGGACCTTGCACTGCCTGCGCTCCGAACATGCGAGGCCAGTGGTAAAAGCGAGACATCTCCCAAACACATTGCCACAACCCACTGGCCTCTCATCTCTTATGCTTTCATTTTTTTATCATTCTAATTGCACATTCACAAAATGACTGGCTAGCTCATGAGGTTGGTCCACTTCACGAGTGCACTCACACCTCCAATTGCCTCTACACGAGGGCTACACATAACATTAATAGTCTTAGCTAGCCATCGTAACAATATGGGTACATCTACCCTCCAATCTCATTCAATTCCATCATTGCCCATGGCAATACATATGCAACAAAATCACCACATTCACATTCATAAAAATTCACATCTTATCAAACACATCTTTCAAAACATAGCCAAATCCCAGAGAGTAGTCTCGATCTGTGATGGCTCGTAGCTGTCCTATGCAATTATCATTCTATAATGCTCTCTAATGCACAATCGGGGTCGAGGAGACACTCGACTCGATACCCCACCTCATATGTCCTAAGCAGTTACATGCAAATGTGTAACAATTTTCAAAACGAGCTTCTAATAGCTTTCCAAAACAAAACTTATCACATGACAAATCATTCACAAAATGACTGGCTAGCTCATGAGGCTGGTTCACTTCACAAGTGCACCCACACCTCCAATTGCCTCCACATGAGGGCTATACATATCATTAATATTCTTATCTAGCCATCATAACAACACGGGAACAATTACCCTTCAATTCATTCAATTGCATCATTGCCCACGACAATGCATATGCAACAAATCACAACATTCACAATCATTCACATCAGTCACATCTTTCAAAACTTAGCCAAACCATGAAGAGTAGTCTTGATCCGTGATTGGCTCGTAGCTGTCCTAGGCAATTATCATTCTATGATGCTTTCTAATGCATGATTGGGGTCGAGGAGTTACTCGACTCGATACCCCACCTCTTCTGTCCTAAGCAGTTATCAGTTCTAGCATGCACCTTCAATTGCGTAGTAATTTTTTTCAAAACAAAACTTATCGCAAAAGCATTAAATTTTCAGGTATATACATTTTCATTCCAGTACATCACAAACATTCAATCATAGTACAATCATTCAGTCACATCGCAAACACAGGATCCAACGATCCTGAACACACATCCAAAAGTTGACCCCAGAAAGGGAATTGCCTGGAATGCCGCCATAGATGTCGCGCATCCACTAAACACCTCGAACTACAACCCATGTTACTCAAGGCCTACTTGACGTGCCCGGTGTACCTGCAAACATAATCAAATGGTAAGTTCTCTACTTGTTTCGCTTTCCAATTTATACAAATCTGAAAATACAATCATTGAGGCATGTCATCGCCTCAAGAAGGTGTCGACCCGTAAAGCCCTCCAGAAGGTCTCATCCCAACCCTCGAGGTTGCCACCAACGATTAGAACTCAAAACTTGTATTTGACTTATCACGTGTACGATTCTCACTTGTTTTCCTTAGTTGAGGTGTCTTCCCCACCATAAGATTCTCAACATACAATGTATATGCACATCAATAGAAACATATTTTTCAAGCTCACTAAAATGATTCTAACATTCTCCACAACAATACAATCTCTACCATGCTTCCTAATTGCTTCGAAAATCAACCCATCATGCTTATAAGATCTTCGTCCCTCCACATGAGTCCTAGACCTCCCCCAAAATAGTAACGTCGTTAACAAATATCCTAATTATACATGCTCCAACAACAAATATACAACTCGATTAGGCCTTGCTCACCCTAATCTTAGAGTCCAAACTATCGTAGTGTTCTCGACAGCCACCTCAAGTGTTCAAACGATCCTCAAACGACAGAAATCATGCAATGCCGCCACCACCAACGCCATCTAGTCACTGTTATGAGTGGAAGAACGAGTCCCCAAACTGCAATCCAATCCAACAGCCTCAGACACGAGTGAAAATCAGCAAGAAATAATGCAAGAGAAGGGTCTGCCATTAGAAAAGCCTACGATAGATATGAGGAAGGTTGAAAACGAGAGAAAGAGAGAGAGGGTTCGGTCAAAGGGGAAAGAGAGTGGCGAGAGAAAGAGAGAGAGCAGGTGCGAGAGAATGAGGGTGTTGACAGAGAGGGGTGAGAGTAGGTTGAGTGTGCTCGAGCAGAGAGCATGGGTGAGGGAGTGGGACAGATTTTGACAGAACGAGAAGGAGAGGGTTGCGTAGGAGGAGGCCGTGCGGCTGAGAGGGGAGACGGTAGAAACAATGGGAGAGGGAGGAGGAGAAGAAGGAAGAGAGAAGAAGAAGAGGTAGAGAGAGGTCAAGAGGGCTTACCAGAGCAGCGCCGCCACCACCCTTCCTCCGCTGGGCCGTGCGTCGCCACCATAACCCTCGACCGCCTACTTCTTCTTTGCGTGTAGCTCCCTAGCAACACGAGAGGCAACAAAGGGGGAGAGCGAGAGGAAGACGAGGGAGAACAGCCCTTGTTGGGCTCTCACGCGGGTCAGTTGCGGGTTCGGGTCTGGACCCACTCCAACCCAACCTGAGATAAAAACGAGTGTTACAAAGATGTTTTGTGATAACAGAGCTACCACCTACATTGCTAATAATCTTGTATTTCATGAGAGGACAAAGCACATTAAAGTAGATTGTCGTTACATTCGTGATATGATTCAAGATGGAATCATCTCCACTATACATGTAGCCTCTGAAGATCAAGTCGTTGATATCTTCATTAAAGTCTTGTCTATTGCAGAGTTTTCTAGATTTTGTAACAAGCTGAGCATGATTAACATTTATAATCCAGCTTTAGGGAGGAATGTTGAATAATGTTTGTGTTAGGTGGTGTTTTAAATATTTAAGAATTTTAGGAACAAAATAAATGCTCTAGTAGTGGACTAATCTTGTAATTTGTTATCTTACCCTAATTCTCATTTAATGTTAGAATAGGGCTGACTATTGGAACAACGAACAAAATTTTCTCTCTCTGATGAAAGCATTGGTGGCGAAAACGTCTGCTTCAAATGTGAATATTGTCAACGTTTAATTGTTGGATCTTAAGGATGGAGCACATCTTTTGAGGTTATCAAAATTTAGAATTTGAGCATGACATACAGTTCCTCTAGAAAAATATAGGGAGTTCAAGGTGCAAGTGTCTGCTGATACAATTCAATGCAAGAAATCGGGTTCTAGTGAAAAAAGTACTTTCATGTCTCTTAAGGGCATTGATAAAAAAAAAAACATGTGAGAATACTTTAGAAACATGTTTTAAGTCATACAGAACAACATAATTAGATATATTGGTTAGCGTATTTTTCTTTTTTTCAGCTGCATTCCTTTCAATTTAATTAGAAATCTTTATTAAAAGAAGTTTGTGCTTGCAGTTGTAAATACCAAATTGGCTGGGTATCTACCTCTAAGCTCTAGTAAATTGATTGGTGTTTGCCTTCAAGCCCAAAAAGATTGTAAACATCAATTCTTAAATATGCAACGAATGAAGTCTAGCAAAATTTAGCTAGTAGAATGTTTAAATGGAATTCAATTGGTGTATCCATCATTTCTAAGGGTTGGACAAAGACATTGAAAGGCAAACAATAATTATTTTTATTAATATTGCATGTGATGAGTTAGTGTTTTTTCAGATAGTTGATCTATTTGAGGAGTATAAAAATACTAAATATTCAAAATACTGATTTGTAGAAGTCATCAATGAAGTTGGCTGGCCTTGATAAAGTTACATATCATAATAGATAATGCTATTGTCAAAAAAATGTGAGATTAAGTTTGAGAAAATTTTCTCATGTATTTTGGACTTCATGCATTGCACACAGTCTAAATTTAATAGGACATATGCAGTCCACCAAATGAAGAAGAACAAACTCAAGGGCATGAATTTTTTTTCATGGATTGAAGATTTAGAAAGAGATGCAAAAAATATCAAGAATTTCATTCTTAATCATCAACATGCGTTGTCTCTTTTTAGTAGTTTTTCAAACTTGAGATTATTGAGACAAGATTTGCTTTCATCAAGATTAAGTTGAAAGGTTTCTATATGTAAGGCAAACATTAGTTCATATGTTGGCTTTCAATGGTTGGAGCTTCTATTATGCTGAAAATGTGGTTAGAGCTCAAGTAGTTAAGAACATTATTTGGGAACATAAACGGTGGGATAGATTGACATGTTTTTTAGAGTACAGAAAAAATTTGGTACATGCTAAGGTAAGTAGATACTGAGGAGTCTATGCTTCATAAGGTTCATGAGATGTTGGATAATATGATTGAACAAATTGAGTTTATAGTTTTGAAACATGAAAAAAAAAAATATTGCACTTGATAATTCAAAGTTTTTTTTATTTTATAATTACATATTAGTATAAAAGAGAATAAGAGTAATACTCCCCTGCATTGAGTGACTCATTTTCTGAATCCTAAATATTACAGTAGAAAATAGTTGCAAGGAACTCCTGAACGTGCCCCTTCAAATCAGGATCATAAAATATCAAAAAGTAGATAGATGTCTGTTAGATTCTGACTTAGAAAAGAATTATAAATATGAAAAGTTCAATTATGAAAGACTTGATATAGAGCTAACAAGAAAAGATGAAAATTTAAGTCCTTTTAGTTGGTTGGCAGCACGTGGCTTGGAAATGCCAGAACTCCAAAATTTGCAATGAAATTATTAAGTCTATAAATCATGTTACACATTAGACATAAAAAATCGAAGCATATATTCTTATATACATAATATTAAAATCAACAAACTCACTAGCAAGTGTGCGTAAGCCTTAGTTTATGTGCATCCAATTTGCATCTACTTTAAAGAAAAGAAATTAGTATGTATATTGCACATTTGATATTTTTTAATGTTATTTTGTTAATCCAACGTTTCAAATTTTAAATTTTCTTCTTATAACAAATGCAGTTATTGATCATCTCAATATTGAGATGTCGACTCAAAAGATTCAATTTCGAAGGAGAGCAATTTCATACTGCTGATATGTATTTAATTGATCATGTTATTCCTTCAAATGATTTTGGTGATGATATGGATTTCAATGAAAGTATTGAGGATAATCAAAATATCAATGAATCGTGATGAAGACATGAAGTTTTTTTTTTCTAGTTGTTGAATGAACAATCTTTAGGACAAATCTTTTTGGTTTTTAATTGTTATTTTTATCAAGCTATTGAGTTTGATGTAACAACCCATATGAGTTATGAGTCTAGTCCTTGTTAATTTCTAATTGTTATTTATTTTTTGTTGAAGAATATATAATATATATGTGTATATATAGCTGCACCCACACCGAATTTTTTCGCACCTACACTGGCTCCCGCACTCTGCATCCATGTGACATAGGTAGTAGCTATAAAGTTGTCATCCACTGAACAAGAGATACAACCAGTTGAGGCAATGATGCAGCCAGTTGAGTAGACGCCTTTGGCAAAGGCATAGTCCAACAAATTGCCAATAGCCAAGCATGTGATATATGCAGTTGACGTTGTAATGTAGCCAAAAGAGCAGAGATCTTCATTGTCAATGGTTAGTTTGACTTCATCCACTCATCATTAGGTGCAAACCTGTGCAGTCAACAAAAGTCACTTGTTGTTGGAAGGGGTTAGCAAGTATCCACCCATTAACTTTTAGGAGAAGGGTATGTCTGACCCAACATAGATGAAAAAACTGGAATCACTGCAAAGGCACTCTGCTGGTAATAGAAAGCAACATATCACTTTCTAGGAATTACCACTGCTAATTCCTACACATGTGAAGAATGCTAATTTTAAGGAGAACATGAAAAATAAATTTAAAATTTGAGGAAGAAAAAAAAACAAAATAAGAAGAGAATGGGAAAACATGTCATGTACATGGATCATGAGGGCGATGTGTATAAGGAAGATAAGGAAGACAAAGACAAATTTAGAGAATGAAAATGATCTAGTCAAGGTTTTGAGAGAGTAGAGGAGGAAGAGCCATGCATCAAAAGGGGTTCCATGGAGAAGGTGATACCGAATGGGGAGACATTGGATAAAAAGAATCCTAATGACATCTGCATTTGTTGAGAGTTCTTTGTTTTTGTTAGCCTTTGATGTTGTTTTGCTTGTTCTAAGCAGTGTTAAAATCAACATGAATCAGTTTGAACCAACATATAGAGCTAAATCGGCCCTTGATTTATTTGCTTCAAAGGCTCACTTGTGAGCTGTTTAAATTGTCTGGTTTTTTCATGAATCACTTAAATTGGAATGAGATGGGTGATTCAACTCCTGATGAGCAAGAAGTTAACAACCCACCACCCGAAAAAGGTCCAAAAGTCCCCCATTCCTCATACCCCAGGGTCCTCTGATGCATCAGCATCAATGATGGCAGCAGTTACCCTTTAACTTAAGCACCATGTTCCATCACTTAAGACATAAAAGTATAGTACCCATGTGAATCGACAGGCTTTCAGCCCCACCAGCTATGTTGTTCTCTCGAGGCAGTAGGGTGATTTCAACTCAGAATCATCTGATTTTGCCAGAAAATTTTGAAAAATGACACAAGGTCCTTTCTTTGTATTTTCATCATTCGGCTCCCCTTTCCAGTTTCAACATTCACTCTAGCTGCCTCTTGTGTTTGTAGCAGAAGAGTAATAGCAGCTGCCTTCGGCCTTCCATTTTGGCATCAATTGGCATTAGATAACCCATCGCCGATATCTTGATGTACTCCTCCATTGTTGAAAAATCAGTTTCCCATCCCCATGGTTGTGAATCATGTTCTTCTTCTCCATAACTAGAAATCTATTTTCCCATCCCATGTTTACGAATCGTGATAGTTATACCTTGTGCTCTCATCCACCACTAGAAAATCTATTTTTTCCTCCAGCTAACGTTCTCCCTATGTTTCATCTCTCTTTATGTTCACTGTGGGCTTCATGGTGTTGACTCCATAATGCTCATGAGCTTACAAATTTATGAAGATTCTTACGATCGAGCAAAGAAAGTGGGTTCATTATTACTTTTTCTGTTTACTGTATTGTTTCAAAGGATGCACCTCAAATTTATGGAACTATTACAAGACTGGAAAAGGTACTGAGGTTAATAAAACCAAGAAATATGAGAATCAAATAGCCAATTAAATGGATGAAACCTAACTTGAAGATATATATGTTTTAGGCAATTGGGCTTATTTAACTTATATCAGGTTCAAGACCGCTAAAGTTAAATTTTGGAAAAGAAAATATTTTGCTCAAGTATATTTTCCACAGTGAAATTTAGTCTTTCAAGCACATTTTTGAAAATTTCATTTTAAGATTAATATTTTATATACTTTAGTTCATTTTTTTTTCCAAATGTATGAGCATCCTTTTTATTATAGTAAGTGTGTATATCAGTCCCTTTTAAAAGGTAGGAAGATAACTATCTATAATACTGTTTGAGGCATACTTTTTTTCCCCCTATCGGCATGCCTCAAAATTTAACTGTCCCTTTTAAAATGTAGGGAATTCCTACAATAGCGTGTGGATAACGAACGCTAGATTTTATAACTATGCTTCGGTATGACCCAAATTTCAACTTTGATGTTTCGAAATGACAAATAAGAACTTCGTCTTGACTTTTGTAAATCAAGCTAGGTCGTGAAAAATAGATGCAGTTCACAATTCCAGTTATAGATGTGCTTTAAACCAAATTGGATATTTCTTAACATAACCTAGAATGTCACTCAAACAATTTTGAAATTGCATTATGATTTCAAAACTCTAAAAAACATTGGAAGATGAGTGTTTTCCAGAAAGTATTTCAAAGTGATCAACTTCACTTTTTCTTAGAAGGGATTATATGTGAATTTTCTTAATGTTATGGGGAACTGCCATTATTGGTGTGGCATAGTTTGCTTGTTTCCTAATGATTCTATGCCAAAATTTTACTATTTTTTTTCAATATTATTTATTTATTATTATGATTATTAATTATTAATTTATTTCTTAAGTTGAAAATTTGTATTTTTAGTTAGTCTGATTCACAATCTATTTTGATCCTAAATTCACTGAATCGTTTGGCCTTCCAATTTGATTTAGAATCTGATTTTGATATTGGTTCTAATTTGTTGGCATTGGAATGGCAATTGTTCGTGAATTTTGCAGCTGATATTAAAATATTGCTAGCATTAGAACGAAATTTTGTTGCTGATAAAAGTGCTTAGTTGATTGACTTAGAATGACACTCTAATCACTATAACAGTTCCCACAATTGCTGACTGGGCCCTAGTGGTGGAGCCACATGGTGGCTAGCATGGGCAGTTGCCCACACCAGCCTCACATTGTTTACTTATTTTTATGTTAATAATTTCATATATTTGGTTGTTTATATATATAGGTGCCCCTTAAAAACTTAAGGTTATTGAACTAGTGCCCCCACCGCTCAAAATTTCTGGCTCTGGCCATCGGCAAATGATATGCTGACCGCTACTTTGGTGTTGGAAATTATCAAATTGCAGTTCTTGTTTAATATTTGGATGTGTATTGTATCTTGAGTCCAAACAAACTAAACCATTCAACTAATCTTGGTCGTAAGTGTTAATCTCAAGGTTGAATTTTAGTGATTTTTTATTAGCAATGTAAAAATTGGTCCGTAAATCCATTTTTGAGTCCACGGATAATCGGCCAGGGAATCAAATTGGTCTGCCTTCAATGCAATTCACATCGGCCAATTCATCCTAACTTGTAAGATAGATCCAATCACTTAGCTTCTTGGTGACACGCAAAACTTGAAATGAGTTCTGTCATTACATTTTTAGTGAAGAACTAGAAAATAAAATTTTGTTGACCTAAAACTTAAATTTATGTATCTAGAACTCTGTTCCACATTTTACATTTCTTCAAAGACCCTTTTGTCTCATTACTTCCTTTTGGCAAACTTAAATTTTAGGGGTAAGGGGCCATAGGTCTCTACAGTGGTGGAGCCAGACATATTTGGCCAAGGGCCACTCACTATATATTTGAATTTGAAGGGCATTTGGTATCTAAACATACAAAAATTTGAAGTTAACAAATTGCTAATAAGAGATTTTTATTGGACTGTATGGTCAATTGCCCACACACTTCGACATGTAACCGAGGCCCCTCACCTTTACATTTTTTTTCTTTGTCGAGTGCCCATGATCTGCATCCTCTTTCTTCCAATTCCATGTTTCTGACTTTATTTACATCCTCTTTGTCACCTTGCTGTGAGTTGACAACTCCCTAGCCCTTGACAAATGAGTTGCGGATGTTGATTAATCCATAACAACAAGATTTATTGATTAATTTATAAACATAAGATTTATTTTTTATGAAGTTGATTGTACATGTAATCAACTTGCTTTTTGTTTCTTTAATTTTTCTAAACGAGATCTATAGAGTTGGAGAGACGCAGCTACCTAACGGCCTAGATCTGTTCCTTATATATATATATATATATACAACGGGCCAACATCTATGGTCATTTTTATATTTTATAGTGGTAAAGTTATCCGGCCATGGACATTAGCCAAGTGATTCTGTACATACATACATACATACATACATACATATATATATATATATATATAGTGGAACTCCATCGAATCCGTATCCCAGGTCTTGAAATGAACAGATTCCATTCTAGGCACGCTTAGCAATTAAATCAGGAAAAGAAATCCTGATTTTAAGGTTAAAATATCTGATTTTTAGGTTGAAAGGGGCTGCTGTGGAAAAGCATGGACCATCCATTATTTTTTCTTCTCGTTTTCTGCCGAGGTCCAGCCTTCTCCATCCAAATTCCAAATTAAGAGAGAGAGAGAGAGATGGTCTTCCGAAGGGAGGAGCGAGGGACAAACAGTGGGCACAACATTTGTTGTTTTTTTTTTTTTTTAAAGAAAGGTTAAAACGGGCACTTCGCTTCAATCTGCATATTACAAATGTTGAACATGATCCGAGCCGTCCATTCAACTCAAATCGAATGGCCAAAATGGGTTCAGTTTTGTTTGCCAAAACCTGTCTGGGAAATACCGGTCTATATATATACTCTAAATATCTCACGTCACGTTGGCAAAGTAGAATCGTTTGTAAAGTTAGTAGCTTGAAACATACTAATATAAATGTAAGTGTTAGATGCATTTAGGCAATTTAAAAGTAAATAGGTTGTAATTTTTTTGGCTAAGAGGTTACATTTTTTATAATTTCAGGCTTTTCTTAGCTTTTACCGGCAGATATTCCAAAATCGAATGAATACGTTTTCGGTTTTTAAATTCAACACAGTTGCTATATATAATATCTTTTGGCGTAATGCAACCTTCACCGTTTTAAAATGATTTATCATTTTGCTGTTAATCAAGATTTTACCATGACCTTCATTTCAAGTGAACAGCTCAACCCTTCATCCCTCTATAGTATAGGATAGACTTTTTGGTACCGCGGTGTGTTGTTTTCACCGCGCTTTAACTTGTATATCGATGTCCTATCTCTCTTCTTTTACAATATAAAAAGTGGATGATTCGGTGATCTACCAACCCCTCATAAGCAAAGACCTTCATTCATTCACGAGTCTCTTGATGACGAAAAAGGAGGACCAGTTCCTTTTTTATGTTTAATCAAAATTTTGTCTATATATAAATCCTGCATAAAAACTGAGCACAAGTTTGGCTGGTTGAAGTTTAAAATTACTAGTTCCCCAGAAAGAAATTTTTGAGTGGGGCCTTGCTGCATATTCTATTTAGACTACTTTATATTGCACCAGGTCATTTATTCACTCTTTATCTTTTTGTCTTCTTTGTCAAGCCCATGTCCCGGACAGGGCGTAGGGTTGCAACCTGCCGACACTGCGTCTGTCTACAGTGGATAGTCAGCATTTTCAAGTTATACCAGTCAATGGTCATGCTTAGGGGTGGGCCAGGTCGGGTCCATCGAGTTTTTAAGTTCCTGACTCAGGTGGGCTTGCCTCGATATTTTTTTTAAACTTTTATTATATATATATATTTATATATATATAATATTTTTAAATTTTTTAAAAAAACAATCCAGGGTAGGGATAAATTGGGCCGAGCGAAACCCCACCCACCAAAATGGGTTACTAATTGTCACTTTTGCTGGTATTAGGAGGTTATGAGAGGACCTGAAATGAACGGTCTCTCACTTTTGTCGGCATTAGGAGGTTACATAGTTATGAGAGGGCCTGAAATGAACGGTCTCTCACTTTTGCCGGTATTAAGAAGAGGGTCTGAAATGAACGGTCTCTTTATGGCACGCAGTCCCATCGCGATGCATCTCATAAAAAGAAAGGCTGTTCATTTCACATCGTTTTCTGAAAATGCATAAAAACACTACAGAAAAAAAAAAAAAAAAATATTTCAGAAGGAAATATTTCTATGGACATAGATAAACAAAATGTCAGTAAAATCTATTAGCGACATTTCAGTAGCAAACGTAGATAAAGAAATTATTACCACGTTTGCCATGGTTAATAGTTTGGCGACAAGTAATCTGACATCAGTGATAATTTTGATAATTTTGACCGATGTTCAATGAATGTCGGTAAAAAATTTTATCGACACTCACCCGAATGTTGGTGAAAATTATATCGACGTTTGCTCTAATATCGCTAATTCTTTGATCAATGTTCAGATTAACGTTGTAATAATCCTTGTCGAAGCACTTGCATGCATTATCCTTCTATGATAGGCTTTACGTTGCGTTACCTTTCACTACATGTGTCAAACCGAATTATAAAAGTCCTTCTGATTGGTACGTCCGGTGGAAGCAAATTAACCTGAAATTTTATATTTATTTTCTTGTAAGAGCTTCAGATTGGTCATAATTTTCATAACATGACACGCGTTTGTAGACTTATTTATACATGCAAACTCAAACTCTTTTATAGAGTTGGAAAATATTCTGCAGCTTGTTAAATTATGCATTTGAATGAGTTGTGAAAAGTGTTTATCAACTCTTAAATGGAATTGATGATCGGACTCTCACCGGTTCATCAGTTCAACCAGCTATGTTGTGTTCCTTGGGGTAAAGTGTTTATCAACTCTTGCTGAGTAGAAGAGCTACTATGCGTCTGGCGTGGGCAACTACCCACACCAGCTCCTGAAATCTTGCATTGTGATTAAGCTAGACCTAGGTTTCTGACTCCATCATTGCTCTTGATCAAAAGATACAATATCTTTTTCCTGTCACCCAGTAAAGCATACTTTGGAAGGCCACACACAAAAAATCTATCTAGATGGCCCCTACTGTTTTTCCAAACGTTGAAAAGGGCCTAAGTTAAATTAAAAAGAAACATTGTGCATGAATTTTGACTCTGCTTCTTCCCCTGACTCGTCACTTTTGACTGATGAACCGGTGGGAATCCGATCATAAGTTCCATTTAAGAGTTGATAAACACTTTTCACAACTCATTCAAATGCAGTCATCCTTTTTAACACTAGAATTGACTTATGTATGCAAGTTCCTAATATTGTATACGGGTTAGAGGCTATGATTATCAAGCCCCCCAATAATTGAGGGCGTCACAGTGTCAGACTAAATGGCTCAGATATTTAGTTTTTTATGCCGTTTGTACTTTTTTGAATTTATTATGTTGTTTTCTCTCTCTAAAATTGTTTCCCTGCCATGCCCATTTTTGAAAAATTGAATTTTTTCAGTTGCCAGTCCCACCGGAAAATTCAGAACGGTTTATGTAACGTTGCAATAAAAATAGCGTATAAATGTGATATCACCCAGATGTTATATTGTTTTACCGTTGAAGAGGAAAGACATATTTGTAGAGTAGGCTGTAGAATGGAGCTCAACTCAAACTCGCTCGGTTGCAAGTTATGTTTTTAATTTAGCCTTTTTTTTATAAAAATTTTGAAAAATAATATTTCGGCCTTTGTCAAAATTAGAAACTTTATTGGGCCTCTTTCATGAAAATTTTTTTGCTCCACCTCTAACTCAAACCAAGCAAAATATGAATCCATTCAAGCTCGAGCTGACCGAGCTACTCAAGAGCCCTAACTTGTTTTCGATCATTTGAAGATGTCTCAGTTCAGTGTGTTAAAGACGTGCTATAATTCTTCGGCCTGTTCACTACATTGGAAAGCTTTTCCCTCGTGAAGAAACATCTGAAAGCAAGATTCGTGCGATGCCTCTTACGTATGAAGCAAACTACATGTATTAAAGCGTTCAAGCTTTCATTGGATTATTTTTATGAATTTTCCTTTTAAATTCACGTAATATTGTAAACAGTTACAGTCGACTCATAACAGACCTTAGGAACTAAGAACCAAATGAATCAGAAATTTTGGGTCATAAATTCACAATTAATTTTATGGCTCCATGGTGAATCCGGTGTCCTTGGCATACATTTGTCTCATGCTACACATAACACGCTATCCTTTTCCCTTTTTACCGTCTAGTAGAGAGCCAAGACCTCCACCCTCTGCCCATCTCGCAAGTACAATGTCTGCTTTCGGTGCTTGAAAGTAATGCCCTAGACATAATTCAACTTGCATATTGATGCGCACCTACGAGATGACTGTTCACCTACCAGCCTTTGCTTCGTGAATTGTGCCAATTAAGGATTTGGTCATTGCCAACTACAAAGATGCTTGAAGAACGGTCTTTTGCAAAGCAAGCATAAGATGTTCATCTGCTTTCCCCTTTTCCTTAGTTTCTTTTTTATTGCTTTTCACTGCAAACAGACATGGCAAGGTCCTTTTCTATCTTTAATAGTATACTGTTACCAAATTTTGAGATTGAGGAGTCTTGTCATCTGATTGAACGTTCATAGTTATAATGGTATGGTCCTATAATTATTCATTGTTATGCTTGAATTGATTCATAATTGCAGAAGAAACAACGGCTGAGGTGATTGCGCTGGCATAGGGCAGGAGGCGATTCCCAAATTTGGTGTCTAATGATTGGGTGTTTTTCATGTTATTTTTTAAAAACATCTTGACCTTTATTCAGAAGAGTATTTCATCTTCAGAAAGCCCCACCCTTCCTCACATCTTTTTAAGGTACTAAACCTGCTTTTACTGTCTCAGAATCAAGGCCCAAATATCATTTTTCAAAAATTTTATATAGAACAAGTGAAATTTTTTAAAATTTACATATAAATTAAAAAAAAACTAAGGTGGGAACAGGCCCACGCTGGCTCTCCTTTGGTTGCACCCTTGCTTAGAATGACATCTTTAATATACTTTAATACCCATAATGGTACCCTTCCCACTTTTGCAACATGAGAAGTTGAAATCATGAGAGTTTAAAAGGAAACTGAGCACCTACTGGCCACCACCCGGCCTGTTGTACCAACTCCCATGGGGATCTTGGCATTTAGCACTTGGATGGGACACGTTGCCCTGAGTGAACACTTGAACTCCTCAAATATTGGTGTTGTTTCCTAGCTGCTTAAGTTACACAATGTTTTTTTCATGCTAATAATCTTCTTGATGCCCAAATTTCATAATCTAGTTCCCAATTGTGAGTTTTGTATTTGACTTTTTTTTATCATTATTTTGTTTTTAAATCCTCTGTCTAAACATAAGACTAAACGTATAAGCAGTGGTATGTTTTAGATATCATGAGGTTCATGTAGGGGGCTGGTTTCCAAAAAAAAAAAATGACTAGCTTTTTCTATTGGTAAAGATATTTGTCCACCTTGATAGATCAACTCAACGGAGGTTAGTGTCAATAGTTCATTAGGGGGTTGGTACAGATAGGGCGGAGGCTGGTCAATGGCCAGTTTTCATATCAAATCGTTCGAGTGTCAATTCTCTGTACTGCAAAAAGAGGGCCACCAATATGCAAGTTAAAGCACATGGAAGTGAAGCTCTAAGGCACTGAAAGCATGTCCTCGCCCTCTATTGTTGCTTTTCATTTCATTGTTTCCTTTATGTGCAAGTTGAAGCACACAGGAGCGGAACTCCAAGGCACTGAAAGCATGTCGTTGCCCTTTATTGTTGCTTTTCATTTCATTGTTTCCTTCTCTCTCTGTCTACCAGTGCCTTTCCTTTCCACCAAATATGAGAGGTTGAGTGCCAAACCCACCTAGGGATGTCAATGGATTAGACTCAAATTGGATATACTCTTCATTGTATCCATTTTTTCAGATATTCATATATCAAATTCAGACCGAATACGAATGAAGAAAAGTTATATCTGAATCAGAATCAAAATCAGATTTCATAATCCAAATCTGATTTTTACATTCATATCTGAATCCAAATCCGATCATATATATATATATATATATATATATATATATATATATATATATATATATATATATATATATATATATATATATATATATCTGAATCCAAATCCAATCAGACGTCATTTCTTAAATCCAAATATGATAGGATTTCTTAATCAAATATTAATGTTTTTTCATATCCAATTTCTTAAGAATAGTTTGGTCTATGGATATGCCTACATCCACCGCCCTTCGAGAGGCTCCAATTCCTTGACTAGGGGCAGTAGCGGAGCCACATTTATGCTGATGCTGGCCATTTCCCACACCAGCCCACAAACATTGTCTTATTTGCATATTTCTGATCAATATTTATTTATTTATATATGAACGCTCCTTTCAAGATTAAAGTTTGTAATTCTAAAGCCTCTTAGATAAAAAAATCGTAGTTCCGCCAGTGAGTAGGGCTGAAGAGATTTATTGTAAAAACAAGGGATAATTATGAATAGGAGTTTTGTAAAGGGTGGAGGGGATTATCATTAATATGATTTGGACAAGCAACTTTATTGGACGAGCGATTTTCATTTGGACAATAAGTGCAAGTGAGCTCATTTGGTTAATTCCACGACTTGTATATTAACATATGAGCGACGTTCGGTTGCATAAAGAGGCAATTATTGCGCCTTTAAGTGATTTTCGATTGCATAAGCGAGTGGTTATTTCATGCTCAAGCTTGGGGCTTACTCCCTGACAAGATTAACAGGTTGGGGCAAACTGGTAGGCTGCCAATCTCTATTTCAAAAGAGATGTCACTATATGCAAGAAGCATAGCAGAGGCACCTAAAGCAGACCCTATACCTTGAGTACAAATAGTTGTGTGAGTGCTTTGGTTCTCTACCAAGTTCTCGGTCAAAAAAAAAAAATGGTCAAACTATGTTCGAAACTAAGCCTAGGCATCGGGCTGGCCCGACTTTTAAAACTCGGGCCTGGGTTCGCACCAACTCGAAAAACCTGAGTCCGAGCCCAGCTCGATTACATTAAAAAATACTTTTTTAATATAAATACTACATAAAAATAATTAATTGTAATAAAAATATTTATAAATATATGTATATAAATTAATAAAAATTAAAAAAAAATCATTATCGAGCTCCATCAAAACTTATCAAGTCTACCTGGGCCGGCCCAGGTCTCAACTTTCTGGGCTCAAATTCGAGATGGATCAGGTATCGGGTACCCGGCGGCAGCCCAGCCTGGTGCCCCAGGCTTGTTCGAAACATGCAAGCGATTCTTAGTGGAAATGCATGGAAAATGGAACAGCACACTGTACATGGACGAAAGTGATTATCCATGAGGTAGCATTTGCGCGGTTGTTCAACACGTTAGATAGATGTGTCCACTAGTTCATCTCATTGAATGTTTACAGCGGGTCTTAACTCGTTACATATGAGATACAATGCTTAAATCTAAGCAATCATGTTATTAGTTAATTTAATTGAATGATTTATAAGCCAATAAATGAAAGCTTACATTTCATTTTAAATAGTTGTGCATGTGATTAGATTTTGTGAAATTCGGCTATGCATGTGATTACATTAAATGAAAATAAATGTTCTGAAAATAATCTCTCTAAGATAGATATGGCTCGGTTGGAACTGTATATAGCACCCAATGCTTAAGATTCAACCACAAATTATGATAACGAATCTGGATGCAGTTGTTCCTTTGAAATGCAAGTGGTTTATCATAAATGACAACCAACTAATTTCTCTTGTATCTTGCTTTTCTAAGGAGTGGGAACCCCATCCTTGGTAAAGTTTTTATTTTATTAAAAACATTTTGGAGCCAGTTAAGGACGCTATTTACATAAATTTTAAAATTTTAAAGGGAACTTGGATGTAAACAAAAAAAAAATTACAATGAAGTTTTAATATAAAATAAACATTTTTTGTGGGTTTGTGTGGGCAGTTGCCAGCACCTGCCTCTGCCCTGTAGACATTAGTTTCATTAAAGCACCTCCTTAACAAATACCTTTCACCTTGTCAGTTTTGCAGGTTACCCTGCAATTCCTATAAGTTCGAAGATCTTTGGGATGTACAGACATCAAAATAAAAGCAACATAAACAAAAAAGATCTTCAAAAGGGATTGGCATAATAGGATCGGGTAGGGGTTGACAGGCAATCGGTCATCGTAATCTTTAGAGTGCCAACTCACTATGCTGCAAACGAGGGACTATCGACAGGCAACTTGAAGCATACGTAGTAGGAATACACCTGCAAGCACCAAAGCATGCCCTATACTCTGCGGGGATGAAGGGTTGGGTGGGGGTTTCCATCATGCAGTGGATCAAACTTTGCTCACCCGAAAATGGGCTCACCTGAAAATGGAAGAAAGTAAAGTATAGGTTGTGATTTCTCAACCCCTTGCTTGGTAAACTGAGAACAGTCCTAGAGCTTCTCACTATCAGCTTAAGTAAGCAAGATTTTTAATTAAGCAGCATCACAAAACAACAGTTCCTTTTTTTTTTTAACTTCTCTTTTATGATTGGCCAACATATAATCAAATCAAACGTGCCCTCAAATCAATCAATAAAAGTCGAGCACCTGATGGCGCTATTGATGATGTCTATATATGAACAACATTGAGTAATCACACGCCCTCCCTGTGCAGCCTTCACTACAAAAAAGACAATGATGAACAAGAAAGCAAATATATCGGAAAGACAAAGATGGCATGCATGGTTCCATCAGATGACCGTATTGTGAGGCCTAGCCATTTTTGCCACCAAGCTCCAGCTTTGTTGTAGGCTTCAATGGCTTCATCAAGCCCTCCCAACAAATTAGGGCTGGGCATCGGACCTAGCTGACTCGCCTCCATAACAAGCTGGCTTGGACCAGGCCAGAACCCATGCTTGGCCTGACTGCCTAAAACCCAGGCTTGAGGCTTTGTCCGGACTGATCAAAATAACAAATATATATTTAATATGCTTTTGTATATATATATATATATATATATTATAATAATATATCTATATTTAAAAACAATATTAAAAAATAAGTTATCAACCAACCTGATGCCCACCCAACATATTCATCATGTTCAAGAAATTAATGTCTGAATCATATTAAAACTCTCTTTTTCCTTCTCCCTCTCTCTCTCTCTCTCTCTCTCTCTTTTTATATATATATATATATATACAAAAACAGGCGGAATCGAGAGCAACTATATATGAAGGTTAAGTATGAATTAGAATGAGTACATCCAAACATGTCGAAATTTTCATAATTGATTCGACGGGTACAGGGGACCATCACCATGGTTGCAGCCAAGCATAGACCCGAACAAATAGTTACGTCCAAATATCAAGGTGAAACTTCATTGTTTAATCGGGAGTTCAGTGTTCTTAGGTGGCCTTAGAATACGTGGACTCTATTAGGTAAGAAACAGCGGTACTTGCATACGAACAAAGCATGCCCTCCCGCCTGTCAGCAATTTAAAACGCGGCTTTGAGCTCAGCTCGAGCCCAGAGCCTGGTTGACCGCGTGCAGCCGCTTCCTCATACAGCCCTAGTCAATTTGACTTAGTTTAAAACAAGTACGCGCATGTATATATATATAGTAACATTGGCCACATAATAATCAGATTTTATTTCACTCGTATGAGTAAAATACAGTATACGTACGACAAAGAAGTGTAAAAATTAAGTTCTCTCGCTCTTCTCATAGAGCTGGCACTTATGTATCTTACAATCTATACGGCGAATATAAAAGGCTTTTATTTCATGGGCGACCATTTAGTGACAGTCTCAGAAACCGGCTTCATATGACCGAATTTCTCATTGCTCCTTATTTTTCATTGACAAGCATGGTTCCAAAGTTGAACCCCGACAACTAAAAGAACTTGCCTTTCTACATGCTAAGTTAACAACTTTTTTCCAGTTCATAGAAAAGAACCCCGACAACTAAAAGAACTTGTCTTTCTACATGCTAAGTTAACAAGTTTTTTCCAGTTCATAGAAAAGGAAGGTAACGATATCATCTGGTTTCCTCTGAGTTCTTAATCTAAACCAACAATAATAACAAATGTAAGTCTCTGTTTGGAAGATATATGTAAAACAGAGGTCACTTTCTATGTTACTCCTTTGAGATGATATATTTCCACATTATATCTGATGGGTATTTGGTAATTTTATTTAACTATCAAGGGTTATAACGTACAACGTATGTAAGTCGAGCATGTGGTCGTTTGTTAAGGGTTATAACGTACTGACACCTGGTACTTAAAAGATGTACAATAAGTTTAGCCAACTCGGGATCAACTCGAACTTGCCTATGTAAGCTTAACTTGTTTAATAAGTGAGTTAGGTTTGAGCTTGAATTAAAACTTAAGTTATAAACGAGTTGAGTTCGAATTACACAAGCTCGACTTGCTTCAACATGACTCAACTCATGTCTTCCATGTTTATCAATGTTTATAGGAAATGTTTTTTTTTGATGAATTTTACACCTTTTGTGGTTATCATTTCATTTACAAAAAAAAAAAAAATGAATCAAATGAGATGAACTTAAACAAATCGAGCTCGAGTTTACCTCACAAAGTTTGACCCGAGCAACGTGTGACTTGTGAGCTCGTACATTCATGCTTGTATTGAAAAACTTAAAAAGTACAAACCAGTTTTTTGAAATTATGGCAGAAAAGCGATTCGTAAACGAAATTTTTTCCCTTATTCAATTCCCTTGTGAGGCTTGAATCGAGGGAGCAAAGCTTTTCTAACGTACGGTCCAAATGATACGCAGTCAACAGTCAACACTGTAGTAAACTAAACCCTAAGCTGATGCTTGTGAAAAGTTTTCTGGGCAGCCAGGGCAATTTCGTAAAGATCGTCTCGAAGAAGAAAACAACGGCACAGTAAAGAGGAAAGAGCAGAAGACGTTGGACCAAGACTCTGAGAACTCACAGATGTACATGTTAACTCCGAGGGGGAGGGCCCCATCACCACCCCCATGTGAGGACACATCTGAGTTTTAACCCCGCATGGTTAATCTTATTAAAATTCACCCCCTCCTGCAGCTAATTACTAAAGAAAAGGAAGCCTTTTTCTTTAGTTAGTAGCGAATCCCAACGCCAAAGATACCCGTTTCCTCCCATGGCCTTTTTCCTTGGCACACTGTCTAGAACGCCCCTTCTGCTCCTCTTGCTTTGCTTTCCTCCACATGATGCTCACATGATCGCAGGTTGGTTCTCCTCTCTTCTTCTTCTTTCCGGCCATTGCTGTTTGGTGGCATTGCCTTTTCTGTTTTTTGGTTGGTAGTCTGCGACACTGCTTTGGTGATTCCTGCATGCATAGTTGTGGTTGTTGTTTGCTTTTCTTTTCTTTTTCTCTCGTTTTAAACGGCTCAGAATGGTGGTCTGTCCTTTCTGTGTGTTTCCCGTCACGGGCATCTCTTTCTCTGTTGCTGGATTTTGATGGGAATGTTGGGTTTGTTGGTATAAGGAGGACTATGTATTTAATTGAAATAGAGGCGCAGTTATTGGTGTATTTATTGTTGTTCCTTTGAAGTAAAATTAGCAGTCTTGGTCGTATGTTTTTCTTTGAATTAGCACTTGGATACCGAGATCTCGGAGGAAGAGTTGAGCAGCTTTGGTGACAATGACCTCGTTGAGTGGTGAGACGTTTGGAGTTTGGACAACTGGGGAGCTGTACTTTGTGTTCTAGCTGCTTAATGGGGAGTTTGAAGTTGGGAATAGTGGGACATGGAATCGAGAGTTTGGTGGATCTGTGGGTTCTGATGGCGTGAAATGGTGAAAGTGTGAGTGCAGTGTTCGTGGTGTCTTTGTGTTCTCTCCGACTGTCGTGATGAGAGTGCCCTTTCTCCTAACTTTTGTACAATTTTAATGAGTGTTCAAACGGGGAGAAAGAAAGGAATATCAGATGGTTTATGTCTACTCGGGGGTCTGACTTTTCTTCTTGTCTGCTTGTTGCCATAATATTGGATTAAGGAAGGGCTCAGCCTATCACTAGTCACTTTATTTTTTCCTTATAGCACATTGTCTATTCGCTTTATCTTCATTTTTTTCTGCATATATGTGTGATTCTAGATGGCCTAGTTTGTGACAAATTCTTTGTATGCTGTTGCCATTATAGGTTTTAAAATTACAACCTTTTATACGTATTGGCGCAATCTTCAATTCATTGATGGTCAGATTGATCACATTTTTCCTGTTATCCTTTTGTGAAAACTGAAAAACTGGTTAACTTGAGGTATTTGCTATCCCGGGAGTTTTATGCCCACTTGTGATGTACGAGGCATATTTAGTTAGTCTGATTAGCTCAATGGTGGTCTTGGCCCAAATATGTTCCAGAGGTCATCTCACTGGCAAATAGACGGCTATAAATGACGGGCTATGAAATGAAATCAAATTCCTGTATTTGGCTTTCTCAGTTTAGTTAAGCCCTTTTTTCATTCATATAGGAGTTGCCTAGAGATCGGTGTACCCTTCAATTTGCTTTAACTTGTTTCTCGTTGGAAAAGTCAGAGACAAGTTGATGAGGAAGTGGTACATAGACAACCCCAGTCAAACAACAGCCCCCTTTATATTCCACAATTGTTTAGCCATTTACAAGATTAACTGTGTTAGGATAAGTACTCTCACTCTCTTGATTTAAGATTACAACACTTCCTAAGAGTCTTAGGTTGATTAGGTGGGGCGATGATGGTGATTTAATTGCTTTGATATTGAAACCGATTTTTGGGTACCTCCATGAGGTATCTAAACTGTCCTCATGGTACACGACTATCACTCCCCAACTTGGAGCTGTGAACTATAATTGCCTGGTATTGCTTCCATGAATCCACGATCAAATTGCTTGTTAACAAATAGTCACTTATCTGACATCTTATGAGAAGTCTGATTGT
This sequence comes from Nymphaea thermarum, assembly GCA_011799765.1. Lineage (NCBI taxonomy): Eukaryota > Viridiplantae > Streptophyta > Magnoliopsida > Nymphaeales > Nymphaeaceae > Nymphaea > Nymphaea thermarum. The sequence continues at coordinate 256,219 of JAANDH010000280.1, read as the reverse complement.
ACAATACTGTTCATAAGCAAACGTTCTTTTACATAGAAATAATGCATACCAATAGTTACCTGTTAGTGAGCAGGCTTTTAATTTCATGACATGCTGCCAATGCTATAAACTTCAAATCAATATTTATGGTCTCTTCTGTATTTAGTATAACATCACAACCTGATATCATCATATCATAATTAAAGATGGCTTTTTTTGGTTAAGAAAGTGTATTACTGACATTGAGCATAAAAGCTGGAATTTATTTTTTGGAAGACTTAGGTATCCAAACAAATCATTCAGCAGTGAATGAGTGAAATTTCCATGGCATTGCTAATTGAAGAAAGGGCTAGGCCAATGTTAATTGATGTGATACCGTTACACCGTATAGATACTTCATTTTGATGTTTGTGGTCCATTTTTAGCAGGAAGCTTAATTCATGACCATAGATGGATCAGCAATGAAAAAGATCTTGGAAAAACAATTGATTAAAGAGAATTCAAATTGAGAGCTGTATTGTGGACTTGACATTTTGCTTTCGTTTGAGAATTGTTTACTGGAGATTATTTGGTTTGGAAGGTCATTTTTCCTGCTTCAAGAAGACAGCCTTTAGTTTTTTGTTGCAAGCATTAGTATTAGTATTATTACTGTTCCTTTATTTTAGAGTTTCTGCAATAAAAAGCATGTCTGCTGCTCAGGAACTATGCAGTTGTTGGCTGTTTGTGTTCTGCTTTGTAGGATATGACATCACTTCCATATCAACCATCTTCTAAGAGGTCTTAATTTTTCATTTTTCTCCAGGCTGTACCAGAGCGAAACCATGAGTCCATGGGTAGCTAATGAATGTGATGGCAACAACAAAAGGGGATATTCTCTAAATACCATGAAGCCTTTTCCTCACCGTCGCGAAACCTTTGGTGCAGAAGAGACGAGGAGAAAAACAAAGCTTGCAAGCAGAAGCTACCACTTCAAAAGTAATGATCCCAACTTCACAGAGTTATGCTTCAGTAACCCACGTGCCTCACTCCAAAGTGTGCCTTCTGAGAGTGTTGGAACAAGCTATGGTGGAGAGCTAAAGAGAGGATCTATATACCAAAGCTCAAATTCTGTAAGGAAAATGAAGAACCAGGGGATTCTTGAGAATAGACATGAGATGTGGCCAGAATTTATCAAGCAGAGCACCAATCCTCTGTCTTGCTGGGATGGGACTAGCCCATCTGCATTGCAGAGAAGGGGTCTCCATAGTTCTTCTAGTAGCCAGCGAAAGGCAACACATGTCAGTAGGTTGAACCCCAGTGCATATTCCAGAGGCTCTCAAGATTTCAACAAAAATGTTGCGACCTGCAATAAGAATTTAGGTTCCCCTGTTAATAGGCCTAGTTCGCCTGAGAGCTTCTTGGAGGTCTGTTTTCATCCTGATGAAACAGAGCACTGGCATAGTGTGACGAAACATCGGCATGGCACAGGAAGAAGCTTGAAGAAGGTGGAATCTTTGAAAGGAGTTGATAATTCTACTTTAAAAACTGGGATGCATGCACTGCCGGATGTTCCTGAAGCGATTCTTTCATCCAGTTTCTCATTAGAGAAGCCCACGGTGGCTAATCTGCTCCTTGATCTGGATGCATGTCAACCTAAAGAAATTACAAGATCTCAGGTCAGCCCATTCCAGAGAATGCTGGATCCGTTCATGTCTTCCAAATCGTCAAATGTTCCATCAACTTCTTCAACAAAATCCAGTCAGATAAGAGGCTCTAATCCTGCAATTGTCAATAAAAATGAATTGCTTAAGAAATCCTTGTTAAAGGAGTTCTCCAAAACAGATGAAAGGTTATTCAATCAGCCAGAAATGCATGATCATTCTACAGGTTCTGGTCAAGTATTAGATGCCTCACCTGCTCACCTACATGGCTGTCTTAAAATGACATATAAGCATGGTGCTCCATGTTTTCAGTTCACTCTAAAGGACCATGAAAATGTTTTGGCAGCCAAAATGCATAAAACAGACAATCCTCTTAACTGGTTATACACATTTCTCTCATCTACTGATAAAAAGAGAAGTAGTGGCAGCTGGGGAAGAAAGGATGGATATAGGGAGTCTTTTGTTATTGGGAAAATGAACGTCTCCTGTCATTTGTGTTCCAAGATGAGAAACCAAGGGCCTGATGATGCCTACGCCATAACAGAGTTTGTTCTGTTTGATTCTTCTAGCCAAAGGAAAAGTCTAGCAGTACCTGAGGGAGTAAGTAGTTCTTCTCCAAGCAAGCAGTCTCATGAGACCCCAGAAGGAACCACCATTGAAAATATGGTGGTAAGATCTCCTTCTTGTGGACATGATAAACCTAGTAGAGTAGAACCTTTGGATGACGATAATAATGTTACTGCACTGACTTCTACACGGATCCCTCTGGATTCTCTACCGCACCTTCAGATTGCAGCAATGGTTATTGAGATGCCTTTGGGGAAAAGGGAATGTCTGAAAGGCAATCTTAAAGATGACATTATGAATTGCCACAGAAGTCAGCACTTGCCAAGCTCCTGTACCATCAATAATAACATTGTGACCCTTGATGCAGATAACACTGCAAATATTACTGTTGTTATTCCTAGTGGTATCCATGGGCTACCAGCTAGTGAGGCTACTTGCCCATCACCCTTGCTCAATCGTTGGAAATCTGGTGGAGGCTGTGATTGTGGTGGATGGGACATGGCTTGTCCAATGATGGTTTTTGATAACAACAGCTCTCACAATTTCAATGTGTTTCCTTTTGAAAGGAATAATCAACATCTAGAACTTTTTGCTCAGGTATATTTAGTTACTGATAAAGGAGCTTACCATTATTGATGTTCATACTTTATAAAAAGAAGCTTATATTACAATCTGCTTTGCATAATATGGGATTGGAATTCTCCCTTCTTTACATGGCACCTTAGCCATAATTAAGGATTGTAGAAGTTAATGCATGCATATAATTCCTAAAATCTAGAGTTTGATCTCTGAGCGTTACTGGTTAAGATCTACTTTGTCTGTTGAATTAAATAGGCTTTTCTGTTGTTAAAATGTTTTTGAAGTTCTTAATGAGGGTTTGTTACTGCTTTTATTTTGGCATGATATATATGTCTTAGAAACTATACGTGCTGCACGTGCAGTTCTATTGCTTCATTTTGCTGTCGATAAATTTTCCTTTTCTTTTTCCTTCTAATGCACCTGTTAATTTTCCACAAGACCATGTCTTTGCCTTTGGGTTGCTTTAGTCCTTATGCTGTTTCTAACTGGTACAATCATTCTTTTCATTGTGTAGGGATGCAAAGAGAAGGTTCCTGCATTGACTATAGACATCATTGACAAATGGCTATATTCTGTAACTTTTCATGCAAAACTATCATCACTGCAGGCCTTTGCAATATGTGTTGCTGTCTTACACAGCTCTGAGATATCTATGCCTGCTGGAAAAGAGAATATCCATCAGAGGTCGGTTAGTAATTCATTGAAGGCTCTTCTTGAAGAGGATGTGAAGTGTTTGATTGGAATGGACCTCAAGGATGGGAAAAGGAAAACCTCAAAGAGATTGGATCTTCAGACAAATTTTATGCTTGATCCACCAATTTCTCCAATTGGCAGAGTTTAGACATAATACTGTGTACAGTGTGGCATCTACCGCCTCCAGTGAAGGCAGCAAAATAGGGTATGCTATCTACATGCAATATCTGGCTGTAGTGGCCCTCCATAACCAACCATGTTACTGTAAATCTGCTGACCCTTGATCATGGAGTGTGCAGCAGATCCTTCTTGTGGAATATAAGGTGATTGAGAATTGAAGCTCTGGTGCTATGGTCTATTGTGGTTGTTTCCAATTTTAGTTCATTCAGAGAGTCCAAATTGGATCTATTGGTGCTGGCAGGATATTCTGTTCTTTGTAATTATTACTTGCTCGTGATTTGCATATCAATGTAAAGCGTGTTATCTGTATATTGATGAAAAACTTCTGCAGACAGGCACAGGAGGAGTTTGCTGCTGAGGATGAGGGTTTGTTCTAAACTATTTCATTCTTTTCAGGCTGTATCCAGTGGGGGAAGCTGTTTAAAAGAGACAGTCTTTCTTCTCCAGTCAACAGTGGAATGAGTTAAATATGGAAAGCTTTGGTTGTACTATTTTTCCCTTTGAAGGAAGTAATAATAGTTCTACGAGAGATGTTGAAGAGTCAAAGTACTGCCGAAGCGCCAACCATGAATAAAGATTATGAGAAGACAAATTAATGTGCATGATTGTGAGAAGCGTCAGTGGGATGGAAACAGCAAAGGGTGGTATCAGTGAAAATGCCACATGGGAAAACTCCTTATAAGATGACTACTCAAAAAGACGGCAACATCAAAAGAAGGCAGTCTTACAGGTGGTATGTTCAGACATTTCTGGAGGACTACAGAACAGCGTTCCTCCTGAGTGGGTCAAGGTGAAGGCACCCCTTAAGAAATCAGCTAAAGGCAGAAGCATAAACTCCATACCTTTTTCTACACCTCTAGAACAATATATTCCGTGGGCCTCTTCCCAATAAACGATAGATGAGCAACAAGGTTCCGTTGCAACAGTTTTCTTATCCAAGCGTGTGCATATATATATATATATATATATATATATATATATATATATATATATATATATATATATATATTGGAGGGGTCTTGCCCTGTACTGATGCTTTCTTTTTAGTTCCTCCAATTGAATAATGTTCTTCGGTAGCATGCCGATTGGACAAGTTGAGATGGATTCTACACTTGAATAAGGTATACTTGCACAAAACACAAGGAGGTTTGCATGCACATATATGGTTCACTTCACTCTTTCTTGTTTGAAGGATTCCTTCAACTTAATACATTGGGTATTGTTATACGGCACCAAAGGGTGGTGGTGTTAGATGTCCTAGAAAGGTATTATTTATAGTTTGGTTTCTTCCGTTATTGAAAATATTGTGCATTCGGTACAATTGCAGATGCTCCAAGTTACCCGGTGTGTCCTTTTTGTATATTAATTTAGGGGTCAGACTCTGCAAAACTTAGCAGATATTATGATCTTTAGGCTTTCCGGAGTATATATCCTCATCAGATGTCACATGCACACGCAGTTTGGACTTAAATTTACTCACTTTTCATACTCCCTGAGCCCTCGTAGGAGTACCAGCAAAACACTTCTCGCTATGCTTCCTTGACTACACAGGTACATCAAAAAGCTTCAACTTGCATCAGAAGTGACACCCAGGGGAATTGGACTATCTGCATGTTAACGTAACAGCCCTAGACCACACGGCAACGCCCTTCTGTATCACTACCAATCAACGCTTCCAGCTTTTGAACCTAAACCTGCAACAAGCTCTACCATATATTACAGTGTCAACACGTACGAAACCCTTGAGGAAACCGAGGGTTCTTGCCATAGTTTTTTTTCCCCTAATCCTCCTTCTCTTTTGGGTGTGTGTGCGGTTGAGGTCGTTGGTGCTTCCCACGAGATTTCCTGAAGGAACTCAAAAGCATAAATTTATCATCGAGGACTTAAAATCTGAGGTTTTGAGATCCAACGCCTGACAAAACCATGAATCTTGCCTTGAAATCCAGCCTTGGGTCAGAGATCCGAGGCTACCAAACATGGCCTTAGGTTCCAGGGTTGCTTGGAGACTTGGGTAGGGAGTAGTACACCTGTCAATTTGAATGCCAAAGATCCATCATTAACAGTTTATCACATATTACAATGGTTCTAACCCAAATAACCAGACTCGTGAGAAGAGTATCTGCCACAATCAGTCTGGAATGGGCCTCAAAGTGCTGACTCCACCATCCAAAACCATCTTCTGTGGTCAGTTCATCCCTTGGTCATTGTCAGATGTCATCCATCCACTGAAGTTTCAAAGAATTAATGAACATTTAATCTTGATTACTAAATTGGTCCAATATTTTCACATGAAAGTACAAGAACAATGATCTGGCTGATTATTGGTCTTCAAAGGGAAATACTTAGTTTGCAGATAATTACAAAAAATTCTTAGTTTAGTTCTCCACCTTAATCTGGATAAATCTGTAGAACAAGTTCAGACTATTGCTACCCCCACTATCATTTGGCAAGGTGGTTTGAACGAGTTGAAACTACTAGAGCACCAACACAAATTCAAGTCGAGAAAGCGGCCCAGTGGCAGAGCCACGTTGTGAAAGGTGTAGGCAACTGCTCACACCAGCCAACTAAATTTGCTTTATGACATAGTGATACTTTATTTTTTCTTTATTTTTATTTTTAGTTGTTTACGTATAAGTGCCGCTTTAAGCTTGAAACCTAAAATAATTGGTAGGTGAAGGAAGGTCTTCCTATTACGCACTGCGCTTCCTTTGTCTCCCATTAACCAAGCATTTCCCCTTAGGAACAGGGAAGGAAACGGATAATGCTTTGATGAATCCCTTGCTTTAGATAGTCACATTTGAAAATAGAAAAACTACATTGCTTTCTTTTTCCTAAAATTCTAATCAAGCGATCATCATGGTCCAAAATTTATAAATCCACTTTTAGATTCCTTAATTTGCATTTCAAAGACCGTTACAAAATATGAGACCTTAGTATATTGTACTATCTTATTTATACATTTAATTTGCTGATTCATGAATGCATATGTTGGTGTGTGTACAAGATTATGAAAAAGTGAAAGAAAAATAATTTAATTTTTGGAATATTGTTGGATTTGTCTCCACCTCATCAACCTTCTCAAATGGGAGGGAAGAGTTACCCATCATTGAGATGATTGAGGGGTTAAATGTTTTTTGACAAAAAGATATGGAGACAATTGCAAGTGATTATCAAAAGGGGATTAACTCTCTCCAACACTAGAGAAGGAAAATATTTCGGATTTTCATTTTGGCTGTTGTGGTGGTCGTGGTCCGTTTGGATTGTCAACCAACGCCAATATTTTATTTGCAAGTATCGGTTGTTCCTCATCAAGCCATTAATATTGATGTGGTCTTGGGAATTTGATTATCATAAGTATTATTTCTTTGATCAAATTTTCCCTTTGTAATATCAATGAATGATTAATCATCCTACAAATGGTATTATAGCCAAGTTTACGTTTTAATTTTGTTTCCATCGTTGTGCTTGCAGGAATGTGCATTATCGGTTAATTTTGTTTCACCGAGTCAAACTGGAATCGTCAAATAATTGCATTTTTTTGTTGTGCAATATTAATGTTTGTTAATTTTGAATAGTGAAATATCACAAACTTTTCTAAGTATATACAAATATTCATATTATATGTTATTCAGGTTGACATGATGAAGAAAAAAAAAAAAATCAAACATGAAACTCCAAGTCGTGGATTTGCCCACTATGATGTTGGTCGCCTAAGGCATCGTCCTATGTTCTTGCTAAATGGTGGTTAGCTATAATTTCTTTTTGGTAAATGCTGGGTAGTACAGCACCATCAAGTAGCAATACAATCTTGCCCAGCTGCCTTTCATACGGAGTAAGCAACGATGTTCTTTTTTAAGGCAAAAGAGAAAGACAAAAATGAAAACCATGTAAACAAAGTTTGGTGGCAATCCTATCATTGAGAGATCGAGTGCTGCTTTCCCTTCAAACAATACCTAACATGTTCTGTGCCCACCCTGAGATTTATGGTTTGAAGGGAAAGCAGCACTCAATCTCTCAATGATAGGATTGCCACCAAACTTTGTTTACATGGTTTTCATTTTGTCATTCTCTTTTGCCTTAAAAAAGAACATCGTTGCTTACACCGTATGCTGGATCCTATGTTGCTTAAAGCTCTTGTGAATAAAATAATATGCAAAAGCATCCGATCCTAACAATCCTTGAAGCAAAAACAATAGTATGTATATGAATAACCCCTTCATCTAGCTAGAACCCTCACAATACAAACAACAATCAATGGCCAAGAATATATATGTGGTGCACGTCCATAAGGCGCTTCAGTATTGTATTGGTCAAACCACATTCAAAGGGGGGCAGAGCAAGAGAAAAGAATTAGAGTACTAGATAAGCCAAGGACCATCTTACTGCCTTGGTTAAGAGGGATCAATTGACCATAAAGACCGCACCAGCAATTAAGTCTCAGGCCAGGCCAGTAAGGAGTCAGGCTCCGGCGCAGCCCGTGATTGCGACTCGGACCCGGTCCAGTTAAAATTTTAAAATGTATTTTTAATATAAAATAATGTATAAATGTAATTAATCATAATAAGATATTTATAATTTTATGTATAAATAAATAAAATATTAACTGGACCAGCTCAAGCCCCTAAGCCTAGGCTTGACTCAGGCTGAGTATCAGGTACCTGGCCCCATGCCCAATATTTGTGTATGATGGAATTAATTTTTGGTAACACAACTTAATGGAATAATGCAGATAATATGTATGGATCACCCAATGCTAGTACTCTATTTATTGATGCCTTGCTTTCTTGCCACCATAGCCACGCACAATTGTCAGAAGGACCAACAGCTTCCATGGAATCTATAATTGTAAAACCATAGAAATCACCTTCTGAATCTACAAAAATAATACGACATTGTAATTTGCAAGCAACTTTTGAACAAAATCACTTATCATATGTACATATACTCTTTATTGAAACCTTCAAAAAAAATTGTGCCACTGTAAATGAGCAACCATCATTGAAGCAATCCAAGAGTACATGCATACAAAAAAAGAAGAAATTTAAAGTTGACAAACAACATTCGCAATTATTTACAAGATACATTAGTAATTGAACAACAGCGATTACTACAAAAGCAAAAAAGTTAAACAATAAGGTGAAGTGAGTTACCAAATGAGATAATAATGGCGATTAATCAAAGTGTTATAACCTAATGTAGCGATATTAATCTGAGCTGATACAGCAATAATGCAAGAAAATAAAGCGACTTGTTTGTGTACGATGGAATTAATATTTGGTAACACAATCGAGCCAAACAATGCAAATAATCCACAGCTGGATCACTCGGTCGTGGTGTTCCTTTCATTTACAGCTTTCCTCATCTCTATAGGTAAGTGCAATTGTCAATAGGTTCAGCATCTTCTATTGCATCTCCAACTACGGAGCCATGAAAATCACCTTATGAGTCTGCAATAATAATATGACACCAAAAATGCTCCAATGTTTGAACAAAAGCATTATGACCTAGAGTTGCTAAGGGTCACTCTTTAATTTCTTCGCTTATTAATTTCTTTAGTGTAACTTAACACAATGCTATCTTTTTCTGCTTCACCCACGTAATATCATTATGTCTGATGATTTAATGAACCAGCCTATCTTCTTGAAACCCTTCCTGCTTGAAGCTCCAATATGACTGATTTATCTGCCATGGTGAAACTAGGAATGCTAATGGATCGGACTTGGAATGCTCTTAACCATGTAGTTTTTTCGGATATTCACATGTTCTGATTGGAATTTGGATTTGAATATGAACGAAAAAAGGTCAAATATAAATCAAAGTTTGTAATCCAATTTCACAATCCGAATATGATCTGAATCCAATTCCACAATTTGAATTCGAATCTAAATTTTGCCAAATCTAGCCAATTTAAAAAGGTAAAAGTGTATTGGACATAAGTTATTTATTTAAAACTAAATCTGATCCAAATCTAAATCCACATCCAATCAAATGTTTATGTATATCTAAATCTGAATCCAATTAGACACAATTTCTTAAATCCTAATTGGATATTAAATTTTGTCCATATCTAGTTTTTTTTTTTTTTTAACAGTTTGGTCGAATATGCCGTCCAAATCAGATATAAACAAAACAAATTGGTCATTCACAAGTCAGATAATGTGTTTTCTTCCAACTTTATCGTATTCTTCATCCATGTAAGTCTACTCTTTTATATGATTGATCGATTTTTCCAACTAATGAAGAACAAGGTGAACATCTTGAAGGCAGAAAATGTTACGTTGAATAGCACGAGAAATGCATTGTAACATATTCAAAGGCATTTAAATAAAAGGCCACAACTGTTATACTGTTCACGGGCATTTAGGATGAGGTTACCAAAAAATGGCCGTACCACATTCATGGGCTTTTAAGTGATTGACCTTTTTATTGATGGGCATTTACCGGAACAGACTTAATCACTTTTATGTATATATTCAGACTAATAAATTTTTTTAAATTTCCGGAAGCCTAGTTAAACATTATAATCAATTATCTGGGACATCTTTGATAGGTTAGAAAGACTTGCCATCATTAATATTCAGCAAGACGTTAAAAAGGAAAAGAAATATACAGGGAAGTCTTGCACCTATTCGTATCTATTTAGTGATCAGTCCGCTAGTTTCTTTGATCCCACTCGGTGTTCCTTTTCCATTTGCTTCCAATAGTTCGTCCAAGTTTGGACGGCATATTCGACCAAACTGTTAAAAAAAAAAAAAACTAGATATGGACAAAATTTAATATCCAATAAAAAAAACCAAAAAAAAAAAAAAGAACCCCTAGGCGAACCATTATCATTTGGGAAGCCTCTGAAACATTTAGGCAGTCTACAATTGTAATAAATGCACAGCAATCCCATGAAGGTCCCACTATTTAGCCCGACCTTTTAGGTCAAAATAAGCAACAAAACCGAAAACCGAGAGAGAATGAACAGTTTCTCCTCCCAAAGAGTACGGAAAAAAATTTTGCTGCTTTCTTTTACCCATGCAGACCCCAACGTCTGTGCGACAAGGAACCAAAAAACAAAAAAGAAGAAAAATTTGTACGCATTTGAATGCACATACACTAGAAAAGAGGGAGGGAGGGAGAGAGAGAGAGAATATACAAGTTATGTCAAGCAAGGTATCGATTTAAGCAAGAACAAACACCGCCTGGTTTTCATTCAAGTTTATTCAGAAGCAGGATCTACACAAGCGAGAAAAAAATCATCTAAAGAGGCACCTAATTTATTTAATAAAGAAGTTCTTCAAAAACAGGATCTACACTCTCTTCCCATTTCTCATGATACAGCTTCAGAAGCTTCTCTGCTGGTGTAGTTCCTGCAACCAAAGAATTATGAATGAAATGAAACACGTCGGAGGCATGAAATTAATTATGGACGTCGTATCCCAAGAAACAAAAAACAAGGCAGACGGGCAGAGAGAAAAATGCATTAACCAGTTGGCCATCGACCAACATTAAAACCTAAGTAGGAGACTAATTCGACTTTATACATATGTCCGTTGGGTCATCTACAAAACCCTACTGGCCGCCTGGGACTGGGAAAACAATCAAAGAAAACGTAAAATCTTCTAGGCTGTGTTTGATTACCTTGGATCTCAGATCCAAGGTCAGATTTACCCAAGAGATACAAGAAAAAAACAAACTGTGGATCTCTAATCTGCAGATTTCAAATCCACGAAAGGGGTAAAATCAGCGGGTTAGAAATCGTACAGGGGGCTGTTCCATCTCTAAGGTGGATCTCACATCCGCAATACTGTGGCGGGAGGTCTCTCGCCATCAGCGTCAACCGACCTGCCATGGCCCTTTCTCTCCCCTTTTTTTCCATCTGGTTCAGACTTGCCATGGCCCTTCCCCTCCACCTGGTTCAGAGATGAGAGCTCGGCACTACCGAGGGTTTCAAAAAAGAGAGACCCTCACCCATCGGACAACAATGGCGACACACCACTCAACCGAAGGAAAAGGGGCCTCAACGAGCACACTGCTTCTTCTCTCCTGAAAGCATCGGGCCTGTGGCACCTCCTTAACCACAAATTAACACTTCACCGAATTCAATAACCACAAAGATTTCAAAGAAGGGGCTTCGACGCAGAGACAATTTCATCGCTTCCAAAGTTGGCACTACCGAGGGTTTCAGACAAAAAAAAAACCTTGGGTCATCAAACTAAAAACCTTTCACCTGTGACAAAGAGGATATCAGAAAAAAAAAAAAAGGTTTCAGAGGAGACCGAGAGAGAGAGAGAGAGAGAGAGAGAGAGAGAGAGAGAGAGAGAAACTTACCCCATGAAGAGACGCCCTTTGCCTATGAGAAGGAGGATATCAGAAAAAGAAAACAGCCACCGCCATGGTGGTCGAGGCTGAGAGAGAGAGAGAGAGAATACAAGCTTTTGCAGATACAAACATGGTTTCTGGAAACCGCATTTTTGAAATCCTCGGATCTAAGATCCAAGGATTTAAAATTAGCCCCCGGATCTATTAGACGGAACCCTAGTGTAAATTTCATATCAAAAGAACAAGATCCAGAGATGGAGAAATCATTAGGTATGAGAACTATCGACGAGAAACTCGTCTACCCGCTATACATCAAGGAAAGCTTCTACATGCCAACAAAGCAACTACACGAAAATTGTGTCATCTGAAATTGCATAGGATACTGACATCCGCATCTTTAGTAGTCTTCGTTCGCCTTTGCCCCTAAAATGTAGCCTAAAAGTCTTGTAAAAGAGAAGTTCCCAAAGAGGGTAGCTTAAACAGTCAGAACAGATAAAATCAGTTGTGTCCAAGCAAGATGATTATTCCAGTTTACTGGTTCTTATCCTTGATGTGATTATAGTTCCTAAAACAAGCTAATGATGTTCAATTTCAATAAAGTACCATAATCATTTAGCATCCTAATCCAGAGCAAGTCTAGGAATAGTCAACCTGTAATATCACATTTCAATCACAAAAGAATGGCAAATGAAACGATAACTTGCATGTTACTTTTATAAATTACTACAAAACCTGAATTTTTCATTATTACACACGAGTGCGCCCACATATGCACAGACATACACATGGAAAAACCAAGTCCTAAGCATATGTAAGTGCAAACTGTACAATAACCAAGTTGTCACTGATATCATGCCAAAGGTTTGGAACACATGTAGATAGCCACACAAGGAAGATCTGAAAGATTACCTGTCCTAACCACTTCATCTACTTCGTTCAAAAATCCAGTTTCCTTGTAACCTCTTCTTTCCAAACCATCCTGAAAGTGCAAAATTCAGTTATGAAACCATCCATAACCGCAAATGTAGAAGACAGACAACTAAAAGAAGTAGTAATGAGTATACAAAATAAAGAAGTCATTACCCTTGCCAACTTAACAACTTCCTCCGCTATATGTTTCACTAAAGAATCTCGGAATGGTGTCTGTAAACCTGTCCTTGGCACCTGGAAATTTGAAAGCTTGATGCTTAGGCTCCCAACCGTTGCCCAATGTTGCATATAAATAAAGCAGAAAACAACATGTTAAGATGTCATAAAAACAATTGGGAAGAAAAAGGAACCGTAGAACCACTATTAGAAGTTGACACCTTAAAAGAACAGAAAGTAAGATGGAGTCCAAATGCTTAAATGATATGAAGCAATTATATTTTCATGTACTGCCGATTCTTGAATTGATCCTGGTGGGAAAACGTAATTAAGTAGTGTAGCAAGAATTGTGGGTGTTTATATTTCTTTTAAAAGTATTTACACCTTGCACCATACTAGTAATAAAATTGTTGTACCGGGGTCATTTTAGTCCCTTTTATATATATATATATATATATATATATATATATATATATATATATATATATATATATATATATATATATATATATATATATATATATATCTGAACCATGACTAGTAATTTTATACACTTGTAGACATCAAACCAGGGCCGTCCATCTTGATCGGACGGCCCTTTGAGCGTCGTGCATCACACAAAGGAGAGAGGAATCCTTTCCCCACCCCTGCCGCCTGATGGCGAAGCTATGAATGCTGTTTCCGGCACTGCCCGATGGCATCGGCTTTGCTGGTGACAGAGCCCAGGGTGCCGCCATCAGGCGGTGGGGGAGGGGAGGGGTTTCTCCTCCCTTGCCACCATTGTTCTATGATGGTGGGAAGTGGAGGAGATTCTACATCCCACAGCCGACAGCAGTGCGTGCTATCAGCCGGCGCCGCCCGTCAGGGGAAGGAAACTTGTCACTTCAGCATATGTAGAGTCGGAGTCTCATAGTCACAAAAAACAACGTTATTTTTTAGAAAAAGGCGAGAAAATGAAATGTAGTTTCAAACTTAAAAAAAAAAAGCATTTTTTTGAAAAAAACGTGAAAAATGAAAAAAACTCGTTTTTGACGCGTTTTTCACATTTTTTTCATTTTGTTAATGCCAAACAATTTTTTTTTCATTTTCTATTTTTTATTTGTTGCAAATTTACTTACCTTTTGATGTTTGTATTATTATTTTCTCACTTATTTTATTTTTCCCCATTTTTAGTTTTTTTTAATTTTTTTTAAATACTGTTTTTTTCTCGTATTTTTCAAGTCCGCCGTATTATACCCGAGAAAAACCTCGCTGCTTAATACTCCGAGACGGTATTTGTGACTATTATAGACTTCCTCACTGCATGTTGCTCAACATAACTCATTCACATAAACTTCAATACACCAGATGAACCATGCAGGGAACCAAAAAATGCACAATGAGCAAAATAAGGAACAAAAAATAAAGCATAGGCACTGAACTATGCATAATCAAAACTAGTAAATGCACATGCTCCACCACAGTATATGATAACTGCCACATTAGATGATTTGGAACCAAGGAACCAACAATTTATACTAAAATATTTTAGAATGGAAAAAGAATCTCTCAATGGATCAATCACTGACTGTAAAATAGCTTCCTAGATTCATTTACCTTGCTTCTCAGCATCTGTCTCTCTTCTGCAGTCCAGTCACTTGTCAAATCCAGAACTTTTTGTAATGAAACTTCATCGTACAACAAGCCCACCTGGAATGGAAATAGAAATGGTCAATAACAGTTGCTTAGCATTTGTGTTACTATCCAAATAAGAACATTAATTCACAAGGAGCAGCAATTTCAGACCAAAGGTCAAATCCATCTGAGGCCACGTACCAGATAAAAAGACCCAGTGAAGATCATAATTTAGCATAGTCAAATATGGCAAGGAAAGTGTCAGTAAGCCTTTTTAACCGTTCAATATATAAAAGTTCAAGAGGGTTGCCCCTGATGACTTTAGTACAAAGATACCAAGATCTTTAGCAATTTGACCCAGAGCCAAGGCCAAATGCTAAAATAAAACATACCAACCAAAGTCAATCTTAAACACCTTCAAAGCCTGCTCTAACCTGCTAATCTACCATTGAAATCCCAAAAAGGAAAAAGAGGAGAAGAGGTCCATCTGAAGCTTCTATCCCATTTGTACTCAAAGATGACAAACAGCTTACCAATACACAATACACATATATTCTATGACTTTGGTTAAAAAAAATATGAACAGAGAAAAGTGATCTTATCAAGCAGGCAGCCGTTCCCACACATTCCATAATTTATGATACTGAGAGCCTGCAAAACATTGCTTCCCAGTTTCACTAATAAATGGATGTAAATGAATCCAATAATCAAAAGATACAACAGCTAAATAATCACGGCTTGAGAACAAAAGAGAAATTTAAGGAAGACCCATCTAACATTTGGCATGTTAAAATAACACCTGATATTTTGAAAAATATGAATAGCCGCTTAACATTTATAACAAATTCCCAGATCACTGTTTTTGCTTCCCACCACTTAGTTAACATAGGCTTCACTTTATCTAGTTAATAAAGATTACAGTACCACCCATGTCTTTCCCTGCACAAAACAGGTGCATTTAGTCTCTCTCTCTCTCTCTCTCTCTCTGTGGGTTCCAGAATACATTTCCTCAATGCAGCAGCTGGTAGATTGACCATCAATACCCAGCCCTTTACACTCATTTGCCCCATAAGAGCATCAAACAATGCTCTTGTTGCGATGAAGAGTGGCAAATTGACTGCTGAACCCTCTGCTATTTGTCCAACAAAGCATCCAATGCTGGTTTCAATTATTACAACACTCACTACCAACATCCAAAGAGTGCACCACAGGTCAGAGAAAGAGAAAGAAAGAAAGAGAAAGGTCATATGCAAACTGTAAGATACTGAAATTTTGGAGTTTTTTTGTTTTTCAGGGTAAACAGGTAATTTTAAGATTCATTCTAGCAACTTCTTCACCTATATCCATGAAGTCATATGTAAACTGCAAGATACTGAGATGTTGGAACTTTTTATTCTTCAGGGTAAACACTAACAGGTATTTTGAAATTCATTCAAGTGACCTCTGTTAACCTATATCCATGGAACATGCGTGTTTGAGAATTTTCCAAAGCATCAAGCAGTTATCTTCAAAAATTAGGCAGATCTTTGTAAACTGCTCCATACAAAGTTCCAGAATTGCACAGTACAAAATTAGTTGAGGGTTGTTCATTTTAAAAAGTTAGACAGAGAAACAGCCATCAACTCAAGGACAAGGATAACAATCAAAATAATCCACTGAAGAATAAGACAGCAAATTGTTTATGCATAAAATCACGTGCATTTACAAAGGCAGAAAGAACCATCAATTCACAGACAAAGGATCATTACTAGAACAAATTAATGGTTGAATAAGAAAGAAGAAAATGAATGCATGAAGTATACCCAAAATGCTGGCAGTGCACACAATCGACGCCAAGGTCCTCCATCTGCACCTCTCATCTCCAGGTATCGTTTTAATCTGACCTTCAGGGAAGATTGTCGTCAGATGATTCTCCCAGTCAGTGACTGTTGGCAGCTCCCCTGGAATTGGTGGAAGCTTACCTATCATGAAATCCTGCAAGAATGCCAAACCATCAAAACATATATATCCACCCATACGGGAGGACCGTGGCATTTAAACCAGGACAAGGAAATGACTGCCAACAACATATATCAAAGGAAAACCATTAGCTATTTTTCATGCAAACAACTTTCCAGGATTTAGATATGGACTTTTACCCGGAAAGACATTCCAGAACAATCTATGTACTTCTTTTTCCGATAGACAAAATACATGGGAACATCCAGTGCATACTCCACATATTGCTCAAACCTGAAGAAAAAATTCTAAAAACAATGATATGGAAAAAAAAGAAGAGTATGGATCAAAATAACGGAACTGAATACACCAACAAATGCTGATTTAGATTAAGGAAAAGGAAATTCAAAAAGCAGGACATGGAAAACAAATTACATAAGATCAAGCAGAACCTAAGGAATATAGATGTCACATTAAAAGAACAATAAGATGACCATTACTTTCATCAGGTATGAGTCCGGGCTAGGCCAATAACAACAACAAATGAAAAGACATACTCACCCAAAGGAGTCATCAAAAACAAAAGGGAGCATGCCTGTCCGATTGTTGTCAGTGCCACTCCAAATATGACTGCAACAGGTGATGACTAGGTAACTAAAAAGCAACTGATTTAGCTGAATAAATTCCCATATATTCAAGAGTAAGTAACCTTCTCATGCTGAGGAATCCATTTGGCTTTCCTTCCTTGAAAGGTGAATTTGCAAAAATTGCTGTCGCAATCTGTTTCAAGACAGATATAGGTAAACGCACATCCCTACACAGAACTTAAGAGACAAATGGTAACATAAATCCAATGTAAAATACTAAAACTCACTGGTTTAAAATCTTACAGGTTGCAAAGCAAGGCCGGCCCTGAATTTTCTTATCATGTCGTGTTCAGAACTGAAATCGAGATTAACCTGTCAATAGATGCGGTAAGACGTGCACCAGAGTTAGCCAAAAAATTAAAGCATGCCGCCACTGCCATGAACATCACAATGAAATAAATGCTTTGATTTTTTGCTTTTAGATAAGACATATGCTGACAAAAAGCAAGGAAGCCATCAAAGAAACTGCAGAAATCATTAACGTACCTGCACAGTGCATGTTCTGAACATCATGTCAAGTCCTAGAGTGCCCACCTTGGGCATATACCTCCTCATTATCTCATATCTTCCCTGTAGCAGAATATTCAGAATCAGAAACATGACCGTCATTTTAAAACTGTGGAAAAAAATTAGTAGAAACTACAGGTGATCAAATATGATTTTTAATTTGACTCTGTCAAGGGGAGTTTGAGGTGGAGTGGGAACAGGAAGCCACCATTAGAAAGCATTGAACAGCAATGTGGATGATGGTCTTCAAAAATGGTTGTTTGATAATACTAGAACGAAATTCCACAGAAAATTTTACGCACCCAACAGAACAACTTCCAAGTTTTGAATATCCACAAATTGACATTAGCTTCTGAAAAGAAAAATGAAAGGAAAAGGTGCACAAAATCCAGAGATACCTTCGGCATTATTGGTATATCCTTCAGCCACCACTTTGGTTGGAATCCAATTCCAAGAAAACCTATTCCCATTTCTTCTGCCACAGCTTTCACCTGTCAAACATTCAATAATGAACTCCTCCGCGAAGGCCTTTAATGCAGGAAAGTTTAAGGTATTCACACATATCCACTATGCAGAAAAATTTAAAAAATAGGGTACATGTATGCATATATTACCTATGTTTCTGTATATACATTACATATATAACTATAGGCTGATATATGTATTAATATTATTGTTAATAGGTCGTCTTTCCTAGGGGTTTTTAGGTTTTCATTTTTATTTATTTTTATTATTTTGTTCTTTGTTGTAAGCCATTGGCTAGTCCCAACGGCTCGTTTATGAGCCATTGGAACTAGTCTAACGGCTAGTTCTCTCTAGCCTTTCCCCTCTTCTCTTGTATAAATATCTCACTATTCATTGTACAAAGGATACTGTTATGAACAGCAGTTCTCTAGTAATTGAATAAAGGATTTTTATTCTCCCGCTTGGCCTTGGTGCCTATTTTTTGCTACATAATCATTTAGTGACTGTTGAAGACTTAAAGTCACATTTTCATCATTTCATGGTATCAGAGCCCTGGTCAGATTGATTCTTGATAAGATTTATGAAGCTGGGTTACTGTTTCTATTTCTGAAAACTGAATCATCAGACTTCTACCTGTTCGCTGTTATCATTCTCACGTGGCTCACCACCTATTGGTGGAATATTCTCAAAGACCATCTGCTTCTAAGTTAAGTTATCTTCCATTCCTTTCTGCTGCATCTCTGAGAAGGGATATTCGTCCTAAACAGCACCTCAATATTCAGCTGTTTTGATCTTGGTTTATTGTTGCACTCCAAAGTCTACATCCACTTCTAGGCAGAATCTTGTCTGAAGTTATTCTAGCCTCAGTTTTTTAAACTGATTTCTCTAAATCTGAAGAAATCAGCTGATCATCATCCACCAACTGTTTGGTGAAATGAACAAAGTATTATCTAGTCCTCTATAGCAGTTTTTCATGGAGGATTCAAAAATTTCGATCGAGGGAGGGAGTATTATGCTTCATACAAGCTTGATGGAACTAACTATATGTTATCGGCTAAATGTTTTGAGATGCACATCAAAGGAAAATACTCTGGGGCTTCACCCACCCTGATATTGCTCATGCGGTTCATATAGTAAGTCAATTTCAACATGATCCATCAACCGTTCATATGGGAATTGTTCTTCGTATCATTAGATACGTCAAAGGGACAATAAATAAGGGAGTATTTATGGTTTCTTCTTCCTCTCTAAACTTGATTGATTATACTGATGCTAATTGGGGAGGAGATCCAAATGACGGACACTCAACCATTGGATTTTGATTTTGCATTTTGTAGAAGAATCACTCATCTCATGCAAGTGAAAAAAAAGTAATAGAAAGTTTATGGTTCTTCTATCGAAGCTAAATATCGAGTCATGGCCTCCACAACTATAGAAATTGTCTGGCTTCGTCAAATGCTCCTTGAAATGAGAACAAGAATAGAAGAACATACCGAGTTGTGCTGCGACAACAAAAGCTCTATCTATATTGCCAAGAATTATGCATTCCATGAACGCACCAAACATATAGAGATAAATTGCCACTATGTTCATGAAGATTTTTTGAAGAAAACTATGCTTCCTCAGAATTCCAACTGGCTTATTTCTTCACTAAGCCTATATGTTGCATATTTAACTTTTAGACAAACTTTCGGTGATAGCACCGTAAGTTTGAGGGAGGTGTTAAGAAATAGGGTACATGTATGCATATATTACCTACGTTTATGTATGTACATTACATATATAACTATAGGCTGATATATGTATAAATATTATCGTTAATAGGTTGTCTTTTGTAGAATGTAGAGTTTTTAAGTTTTTTTTTTTAATTTTTTTATTCCTTGTTCTAGCCGTTGGCTAGTCCCAACGTCTCTTTTATGAGCCGTTGGAACTAGTCCAATGGCTAGTTCTCTCTAGCCTTTCCCCTCTCTCTTGTATAAATATCCCACTATTCATTGTACAAAGAAGGCTGTCATAAACAACAGTTTTCTAGTAATTGAATACACGATTGTTATGCTTCCACTTGGCCCTGGTGCCTATTTTCTGCTACATAATCATTTGGTGACTGTTGAAGTCACATTTCAAAAAAGGCACTTAAACTTGCATAAACAAGTGTGCTAAACATGCATGTATGTGCACATGTGCGTCTGCACAGGCATGTGTGTGCATTACATTAGTTATAGTCCTACAACCCTTTTACAGTTTATCACTTCCTACCTGTAGACATAAAAACTTATAGAACTTTCCATCCCAGATCTCTTTTGGTTTCTCTGTTATTCCCACAGTCGTATGCCACCTTGCCATTAAAGGCTTGGTAATACGTGGTGCATGTTTTCGGTTATGTTTTCGGTGGACTTTTCAGTTATACTATTGAAGACTTGAAGCCAACAATTTCAGTTATGCATAAGAATCAACGCTACATTTGATCATATATTTGGTCTTATAACAAGACCGTTCTTATGGTTATCGATCTTCAATTCTGCACATATTAGGACTTACTGCCATTGTCATAAATATTGTTCTCGGCTGTCACACGAGGCTGAGGAGCCGCACTCTTCACAAAAACAGATATGTGTGTGTGTGTGTGCATGCGTGAAAAAGTTAAAAGTAAAGAGAATCCTTTTATAAACAGCAAAATAAGACTATAGAGAGCTTAAATTAAGAAGGTAAAGAGTTAAGAAGGAACTCAGTAAAAATGTGTCCCTTTCTAGAAATTACAATTAAAGAAAGCTTAAAACAGAAAAAATAACAAATGCCACAAACAAAAACTGTACATTCATGATTCAAAATGTATTAGATTATAAAGAAAAAACTAATGAACAAAGTATGAAAGTAACAAACATACTAAAAATTAAAAAAGAAATCCTGATTTTTAGACAGAAATGCACTCGTTCAATGCTAACCGACTCCAAAAAAGGACGGATACGAACCTGGTTACGCTAACTGTACCCGATACTGCTTTGACCGTACCCAGGGTGAACCCATAGGCATACCCATACCTGTGTCGTACGCGTACGGTACGAGTACTCCTCCCTCAAAGGACTACCCATATGACATAGGATAGATGTTTATTATGTTGTCTTGAATCTTGAATTTCTCATTTTTGAATGTGTCGATATATAATGACTTATGAATGATGAACCATGAATATTCTTGAGTTTTCTAATGTGAAATAAATTTTTCTTGATTTTTTTTATCAATTTTCTTGATTTTTCTTTTTTTCTGTATTTTACTTTATCAACAAAATTAAACATGATTTTTAGCGATGAAATGCACCTTTTGCAACAGTTTTTAGTGATGGAATGCACTTTTTGCAATGGTTTTTAGTGACATAATATAAAAAAATAATCATCTGGCCACAAAGGTAACGGGCTGATTTCAGTTTTCCTATACATACACACACACATATACATTATGAGTTGTAAAAAGTTTAAAATAGATCAATGTTATCCGCATCATACGATACGCATGTGTATCGTACAATACGTATTGTATACGTCGAAGAAACCTATACGTTACGCTTGCGATACGTGATACGCTCGCGTATCGCAAGCATATCGCCCATATCGTACGATAGAGGCGACACACCCTCATATCGTACGATACGGGTTAAAACACAAAATTCTTTATTTTTTAAAGTTTAAACACCCCTCCCTCTCTCTCTTCTTGTATTTAAAGACTCCAAAGGACGTAGGAAGGAGAGATTTTGCCCATTTTCATAAAAAATAACCAAGGATTCATCGATTTGGGAGATATTATCATTGAATCATGAAAGATGATAACTATATGTTTTGAACTTATAAAATTGTGATGTAATCTAAGTGCTAAAACTTCAAGTCCTAAGACCCTAAGTCCTAAGATTCTATAAAACTTTCAAGTTTAAAATTGTGATGGATGCTTATTATGTTATTTCGAATATCTGAATTCTTATTTTTGAATGTGTTGTTGATACACATGAATGTTCCTTATGTATGATGATCTTTTTTATATTTGAATACACTTTTCTTTACTTCTCATTTTTGTTCATTTTTTCAGAATTTTAATGATTTTTTTCTATTTTTTATGATTTTAAAATATTTTATAAAATTACCGAATTAATGTTACGATACGCTACACTACGTTTGCAATACGTTACGATATGGCGTATAGGTCAGCCCGACCGATACGCGATACGCTACGCCTCTTATAACATTGAGATCAACAACATGACCTATGCACCTGAAACATGAAAACGCTAACTATAAACTTGATAAAATCTGATAAAAACAATAGATGATCAGACTTCAAAATCAGATTATAACTCACAACTGTCCAATCGATTCATAACTTCCAATTCATATGACAAAACAACACTAATAGATAACATAAACAAAATATAATAAAAATAAGTCTTAAACAGCCTTAAAAATAAGATTAATAAATGCCAAATCAGATAATATTCTTACAATACCAACCTTGGTAAAGATTAAAACAATAAAAGAAAATGCTAATTTTGGATGCTTTGGATCTTTTCAAAATTAACTTGAGTACAAAATTTGACAGATTCAACCTTCGGTGTGTTGATCGAGTTCGAGATTGGACAGATTCTAAGAGACACTGACACTTACTTTTGGCTGGCGTACCCATGTTGATACAACCCAACCCATGTACATAAAGGTTTTCAATAGATCGAGCCAACTCGGGCTCGACTCATACTCGCTGCTTAAACTCGGCTCGAGCATGACTCGTTTAATAAATGAGTCAAGTTCAAGTTTGAATATGGACCCAATCATGCGAGGCAAGCTCAGCTCACTTCCACTCAATTAAACTCGTTCAATGGGAATATGTGTAAAATGTTACATGAATACATCACGAACGAAAGGTTTCTTCAATGGCATTTTCATGTTAAAAATTAATTTTTTATTTGTAAGCAGCTCAAGCTTCAGCCGACCTGAGAGACTGCGCTCCATTCGAACTTAAGCGAGCCAAGTTCGAGCTTCTTAATCTCGAGCTCGAATTGTCACCTAAGACAGTAAAGCTGAGTTCAAGCGGGCCTAACTCAGCTCGTGAACAGCTTTACGGGTACGAACACAAGTGCAGACTTGCACACGGTCAAGACACGAATTTGATTTTGCCAGTTGTGGTAAACACACCTATGGACAAATCCGTCCATTTTTCAATCGGTCAAAATTGACTGAACCTAAATCTATCCAAATTTTGGGGTTTTTTCTCTATTTTACTTCACACATGAAAGTTCAAGAGAATCAAGACCCATCCCCAACATTCTTGAACCCTCTATTTCTCTCTAAAGGACCACCAATCGAAAGTTGTCCCTGTGTTTCTGTGGCGATCTCCAGCAAAACTCTAGCAAGGCAGGGAGCCTTTAGTGATGCACTATAGTAATAGGTATTCCATCTTCATCTCTCCCTCTTTAGCCGTTACTTTCTTCCTCTCCGATAGCAAGGCAACGAGCCTTTTGCATGCTTGATTCCATACTGTTTTCGTGTGCAACTCCATCCTGTTAATGGTTTGTCTAAGAAACAAAACCATCTTTCGTGAGGATGCTCACTAGCTATGTTGTCAATGTGCCTAGGCAAAAAAGGTGACCCATTTCTTTTTTTTTTTAATTTTTTTAGCTATGTTCATATGTCAAGTTATTTTGATTAACTATTACTAATATTTGAAATGTGGAGGATAGTAATATAACAAGCATAATCAACTTACACGATACAAATTTATAACAAGCATAATCAACTTACACGATAAAAAATTAATTGTTGACTTCATTGATATGCAAAATCAATAGAAGAAGTTTAACATTATTCATTAAATATAATCTAATACAAGAGACCAAAAAAAAACAAAAAATAACTAAATCTAATCTCTAGAAGAAGGAACGTAAATCCGCAAGAAGGCTTTAATGATTAATCCATTTATGCTTAGACAATAATACAATAAAAAAGACTAACAGTACACATAGTCACAAATAACGTTTTGGAGTTTTAAACGGCAAGGTTTTTCTTGGGTATAATACAGTGAGCTTGAAAAAAACGAGAAAAAAAGGGGAAAATATGGTAAATTTTTAAAAAATTGAAAAAAACTAAAAATAAGGGAGAAATAAAACAAGTGAGGAACTAATAACAAAAACATCAAAGGATAAGTATATTTGCAATAAATAAAAATAGAAAATGAAAAAAAAACTGTTTGACATTAAAAAAATAAAAAAATGCAAAAAAAAAACGAGTTAAAAAGGCGTTTTTTTATAACATTTTTTTCAAAAAAATGTGTTTTTTTTAATTTATCATATTTTTTTCACGTTTTTTGTGACTTTATTATATATATATAGATATATATATATATATATATAGAGAGAGAGAGAGAGAGAGAGAGCCGATAAAATGGGAATATATTTAACAAAATTTGGGGACAAGAAGTCCCCTAAATACAGAAGCAATCCGCAAAAAACACACCGCAAAAACACACACATGAAAAGGAAATATACAATACAATACACAGAGAAGAAGAGAGAAGAGGAAAGACGAAGCGGCACAGTCACCCAACCGCAGTCCTGCAACGGCGCTTTAACCGAATGGCAAACTGAACATCCCCCTGCACAAGACGAGCAACAGAATCTGACGAAGAGAAGGAGCCCCTGAAGACCCTGTTGTTGC
>JAANDH010000280.1:132823-230888 GCA_011799765.1 Nymphaea thermarum | reverse complement strand
GAGAGGAGAGGTGAAAATCCGGCAGCGTGGCACGGAACCTAAGAGGTTTAGAGTAGAAATCCCGGAAATGAGCGCTCAAGGCCGGGAGGATGTCATCGCCAAGAAAAACTCTACCCCCGATACACAAGGACTGAAGCAACGTTTGACGGCGCCTATGGGAGGCAGCCAAGTGGAAGAATCTAGAGTTCTGATCCCCATGAAGGCTGTCTGATCCATCGTGATAGACAGTTGAAAGAAGAACAAGAAAAAGATGTGAACTAATAATAAATGATCAAAATGTCCATCACACTTTTCTCCCTTTTTTTTTTTTTGATGAATCATCCATCACGATGGATCTGACGGCCTTTATAAGTAAGCTCCACGATAAATTTTGATAGCCACAGCCATGTTTGCACCTGTACCCATACCTATGTAACATAGCTATCCTTGCTCTACAAGTGAACTCCAAGTATGCTTTCCAATAACTGCAGGATTCCATTCTTTTACATGTACCTGCTCACCTCAACTTCCATGGTTTCTGAAACTTGAAAATACTGGTCGTATACACTTGTGCACTTGGAAAGTCTTGCTGATCAGTATCAAAAAACATGCTTCAACAACTTGGCTACCAACCTTCCAACATTCACGATATGACCATTTCCAGTTAGGAGGGGACCATAGTCACTATATCAATCTCAGTAATCTATTGACCAGTTTTTCCTGGGATTTGTTTCTCCAGAAATTGGATTTTCTGGAGAACGTGACAGTGAACCAATCCAAATTAATAAAATCAAGGGGCTCACAATATGTCTTATTCTTTCAGAAAAGTTGATAACAACTAGCACTTTGAACTTATGAGTGTATTTGCAAGGTTAGACGGAGCATCTCAAAGTTCACGTTTCCACCTCAAACACACCCTTGCTGAGACAAACATATGACATGCTTCAGCATGTTTTCTCCATTATTTCTGTAGCACCTCTGGGAGAACAGAAATTTTAAGGACATACCAATGGTAAATCACAAAGGCTTAGATAGGCCTCATGGAGACCTCATTCCCACCTCTCAAACATGACCTAACCGGTGTTTTACAAGTACCAATTTATTAACCGTATATATATATATATATATAGCGTACATACGTACGTTACACACAGTAACATACACACCTGCACCCTTGGGGACAACAGAAAGTTTTTAGGACATATCACTGCCCAGTCACAGATAGGCTGGCTTAGATGGCATGTCATGGAGACCTCATTCCCACCTCTCAAACATGACCTAAATGTTGTTTTACAAATACACACACACACACACACACACACACACACACACAGAGGGAAGAGAAAGTGTATAACTTCTTCCAAATTGCAAAAACAGTGTCGACACCGCCGTAGCATATGTTTCCTTACGAATTCTTAAACATGTCAGAATATTTTGCCAATATTATTAACTGGATCTAAAATTCAGATAATTACGGGGTAGGGATATTTTTTAACTACCAAGGATACAGGAAAATATGGATGGGATTTGGGAGTCAAACCACAAAAAGAATGAGAAATCTAATGAGACCAACCTGGTAAAGATGAGAGTTAACTTCAGCACATGTTTGATGGAGAGTCTCGAGAGGTGCACCACTAAGTTCAAACTGCCCACCAGGCTCCAATGAAATGCTTTGTTTTCCCTGTTCATTGTTCAATAATAACACCAGGTGAGCTGAGG
The DNA here is from genome assembly GCA_011799765.1 of Nymphaea thermarum. Taxonomy (NCBI): domain Eukaryota; kingdom Viridiplantae; phylum Streptophyta; class Magnoliopsida; order Nymphaeales; family Nymphaeaceae; genus Nymphaea; species Nymphaea thermarum. The sequence continues at coordinate 229,190 of JAANDH010000280.1, read as the reverse complement.
CTTTTCCTTTGGTAAATCAGAGTGATTTCTTCCAGTTGACTGATACATATTGCAGAATATTTGTGTACAAACCGCATTCATAAGACCTCAAAGATACAATCTACAAACGAATCTTCAACACTAGAAGTTCAATGTGATCACTGTGAATTTTGAAAATACAATGCACTATATAAGATTATAAGGTCATAAATTATGTTTAATGGACGTTAATTTGTCTGTATCCAACACTTTACATGATGTCAGATCAGGTGTGTGTGTATCATTGTCATAAACACAGAAGTTGTTTATGGATTGTTAGTGTAACCCTCAGTGTTTCCAAAGGAAGGACATGCACACTTCATGATTAAAGTAAGTCTTCACGTGACATAGGTTGTATACCATTAAGTTGAAAAGATGTTAGCACATGTACTCATCAAAATTAGAAAATGAGGATACTAGAACGTCCACCAAGTTTTCCCCCCAACAACCTTCTGTACAAGACCACTAGGATAAGCCAATGAAACTGGAAAGTAAACAGCCATTTTGAAAACGGAATTTCAACAAATGAAAGTCTAAGAGAAAGATAGCTGAGAGTTTATAAAACCAGCTGATGGTAACAACTAACAACTAACATAAAGTGCAGAGATCATATTATAGGATCCACATGGAACAGGAAGATGGGGGGTAAATTCCACTCTGAGTTATCGATGTTAAAGCTGCAATAAGAAAAACACCATAGAAGGAACAAGCCAGTAGAGAATTTGTAAAAATTTACTAAATTTTCTCATTAGCAATAATCCAGGTGCACCTGCTTAGGGCCAATGATCTTATCACCTTCCATAACCTTCTCCCAGTCAAACCTTTCAGCGATGCCTTCGAGTAAGTTTGCGATTTGGTCGTATCTCATTGGACGGAGAGTTTCAAATTTGAAACCAAACTTCTCATGCTCAGTTCCTATCCTGCAGCATAAGATCATGTGTTAACTGAGAGAGAGAAGAAGGGGCTGAGGAGAGCATCATTCTTCAATATGCAACATCTACATAAAAAACTCATTGGTTTTTTATCAGGAGAACCTTAGTAGTCATTTCAGAATAATGGTCTTAAAGGATTGCATATGATGAACTTCAAGATGGCAATTCAGAAACATAATCAACTGAGTGCATGGTAACCTGAATCTTCTTGTATTATGATGAACTGGACCAACATTTCCAAAGAAGAAAGCAGAATCAAGAAGAGATAGAGGAAGCAGAACCAATAGATACGGGGTAAGAGATTCATATGTACAAATAAACCATGAAACTAGAAGTTCATAGAAAACAATTTATGCACTAAAGACTTTTATAGAAATGAAAAAAATTAGAAAATTTCAGAAAATACACAATTTATAGGATATTCTTTGCTCTAACTAAAACCTATTCGGCATGGTGGTATTCCCATAAAAGGCACAAGCTATGAAAGTGTTTCCTGGAAAACTTTAGATAGCGTTTGATAGGCTGGAATTTTACTGTAGCACAGGAAATATAATTCAAATTTTTAAAATTTTTCCAGTTTCATCAAACATAGAATTTTTTTTTACCGTTAAAGCTCAAAACGGAATAATATTTCTAGAAATATTATTCCAGCTGAGAGCCGGAATAATATTTCCGGGTTTTTTTTTTTTTACCGTTGGGGAGGAAGAAGGGACGGGGAGGAAGAAGGGAAGGAGGGAGGAGGAAGAAGGGAAGGAGGAAGGAGGGAGGAGGAAGAAAGGGAAGAAGGGAAGGAGGGAGGAGGCAGGACGAAGAAGGGAAGGAGGTAGGAGGAAGAAAAAGAAGGAGGCTGAGGCGGAAGGAGGGAGGAGGAAGAGGGGAAGGAGGGAGGAGGAAAGGGGAATGGAGAAAATATTCACAACTTGACTTTTTCTGTATTTTTACTCTATCTGCTTAGTGCTTACCAATCAACAGTTTCTTCATCAAAAAGGTTTTGACTTTTATGTTATCCTTAGCTAAGTCCTTCCTTTTTCTCTACGAAGTATTCTACCGCCTTTCATACCACACTTTTTATTGTTGTTCTTTCCCATCACAAAACTTGCCCACTATTTCCAGAACCCAGCCAACTTTTTGTTTACTGCATTAGCTACTTTAGGCTTTTTCAACCTCAGTAATGAGAACATACCTACCTCCCAGATCAACTTGTTCTCGTGGTACACTCAAGTAACCATGCAAAATTCCACGAAAGTATTTCTTCCTTATCAAAGATTCAAAATAACAAATTGATAATTTATTGCAGATAAGAGGGGAAAATATTAAAATTTCACACCAAGCAGGCAACTTACTTCAAATAATAAAAAAAGAGGCTAGTTTAGCATAATATCAAAAGATTAGACATGTTCTAATGGACGATAAGTTGTTTAGTATTATGAAATTTGCCTTTCTTTGGTAAACAAAATGGACTCATAAATTGAAATGTGATCCATCAGACCATGATGCCTGTATCCAAGACATGCACTTCATGCAAAAGCAGGTCTTTGACCCACAGCCTCTTTGATAAACCATGTCAAGTTACTTGTGTAAAATTCCTACTGAGCTCTTCTTAGGACATCAGAACCAAAATATGGTTACAAGCACCAGGACCACAGTGATAAATTACATCAGGCAGATTGTCAATCACAGACTTCCTCTATAACTGAACAATGTCAACAAAAGGAAAGACAAAGATATGCATCATTACCTCCACTGTTCTTTGGGCTTGCATCCGGAGGAGAGATAAGATACTAGATCCTCCTTCGTTAATGGTTCAGCAGCGACTACAACATCCTCTGTTGGAGGGCTAGCAGCAACAATAGTAGAGTCTAGTCGTTTTCGGCCTGTAAAACTATAAAATGAAGTAACATGTTTCTTCTCAGAACTCCTCAGCGAGCATGACAAGTTTCTTAAACCATCCTTTGTGTTGAAGAATTTATCCCTATATATGCCACATTTTTCCAAATATGCCATGTCATAAGAGGTAGTCCTCTCGTGTCTTTGATGTAGAATGTCGGAACACATGTAGTGAGACGATGCATTGGAAACAAGTGCCATCAAGACTTCTGTTAAGCACAAAAAAACAGAAGCAATTATGGAAAAGGATTCAAAAATAAAAGATTTGAGCAGATAAAACTCAAAGGAAAGGAAAGATAAATGAATGTCCATTGCTTGAACATGGCTTAATATGGACAAAATTCAGGCAACAAATCCAGAGAATGTCAATACCATTCAAATATGATAGACAAGTGGGAAGCATTCCATCATTAACATGAGGACACATCTTCTTTGAAAAGGTAGTACATAGTGCAGCTATAAAAGTAGCACCTAGTACCTTCTGTTATTATTGTGAAATTATATGCTACAGGGCAAGAGAAATTGTCTTAGCATATGAATTAAATTTAAAAGGTAAAACTACAACCAATTGAACATCAGAGAAAACTGAATTGAAAGAAACCAAATAGCTCCTATATGTTGTCTTCCACTAATGCTCATGATTTTGTCATAATTTATAGAATTGTCTAAAACTAACAAATGACTGTGATGGGATCAAATCCGATGATGACTTTCTTGATGATGTCATCCAGTAGTCCTGACATCTAATTTATATGGTACATGGGATTTCTTGCATCAACCAGATCAATGAAACAAAATGGCAGTTTCCATGATTTGGTACTCACAATACAATGGCTGGTGATATTAAAGATTTAGGGACCATGAGGTAATTAAGTGGAATTAAGAACTTAAAACAAGAATCGAATAAACAAATCTTCCTTTTTTACTCGATCAAACAAGAGTACATGATGCAAGCTGCAGTCCTCCTTTTTTACACGACTGAGAGGTTTTATAAGGAATGCCATGCATTATGAAAAATTTTGAGTTTCAATGTCATGCTCAAACAAAAAAGCCTACAGTCCTCTGGATGGTTTTTGGAGAAGAATCAAGTAAACAAACTTTCTATTTCAGAAAATAAAATTTATTTACCTAAAGTTCTGCTGGGATATGCCAATATCAAGAAGTACAAAATCACCTGTAACAAAACAAAAACCCCGTTGTAAAGTCAAAGTGCAATTCCAAAAGATGTTCAATTACATGAAAAGAGATTAATGTTCTTGTACCATGCAATAATTACTTGTTCAACTTAACGCAGTAATTTTAGTTAGTTATTGCTGTTTGAAACCACATATTCGACATAAAGATAACCAAATAGTTGTATATTTCTCCTCTATCAAAGAAAGAAAGAGAAATAAATATTTAAATTTTCAGCAGAAGAGTTCTTGTTTGCTGCCCATAGCGAATGAGGTAGACCTACCAAAAGAAAAACGTCAAAATAATACGAGTAAAAATCCTCCAACATGGAGGGACAGGAAATTTAGACGAAGATTATCAGTGGGAGAAAATGTAGAAATTCTATTGCAAAATGTGAAAGAATTTTACCATGCCACTCCAGACGACAGAGGAAAAACATAGATGCTTTCGCGCTCAATAGCCATCCACATGAAAAAATTCTCCATATAAAGACATGCAAAAGTGAGGATAATTCTGTCCTGTGCCTTGCGCGATTTGCTAGACAACTTTTCCACTGCAAAAATGGCCTTAATGGGATTGCGTTCATTGGACGCCGAGACAAAGCATAGCGCCAAGGCATGAACGACAGTGTCCATTTTCTAAGATTTAAATACAAAATGTCTATACGAAAAAAAATAAGAGGAAAAAGAAAAGAAAGAAGCTTTCGCAAAGGACCTTTTTTGCACCCAAGTCGGAATTTAAGAAAGGATTCCTGCCTCTTATTTTCAGAATCCTATACATGAAAATCTTAAAAAAACTAATATAATGCGCAAATTACAGAAGACAATACGATCGCAGAGAGAGATAAAAGTGTGAAATTACACATGTCTGAGTATCAAATCTTTCATTCTTCGCAAAGAACCTGAGAAAAATATCTATCATTTTTCTTTGTTTGCTATACAAGAAAACAGAAAGAATGCACCAGCGACGTCCTCTGAAAAGTTGACGCAAGGAACCTACTCGCCGAATTCCTTCCCATTCTTAGCAGAAGCATCCGAAAAGACTTAATACGGGAAAAACGGCGAATAAGAGACAACAAAAACACGGATAGGCGTGAGACGTTTCACAACTTACTGAGGAACAGAAAAATCTCGTGAACCAGCAAAGCTCAGAACAGAGCGAGTGAAGGGGAGAGAAAGAGAAAGAGAGATGGCCCAGAAATGAAAACAACAAGGAAGGCGGCGTTCGTTTATAGGGAAATTTGGAAAAGCCTGCAGGTGCATTTAACTGTTCACGGAAAAGGAAACGCTCTAAGATGACACAATCATTCCCGAACCCAAGGCCAACGGTATTTTTCTAAGAAACTTACAAGACACAGCCTAGTCTACGGTGGAATAACAAACAACCTCTTCGTATTTGCGAATGGACAAATAAGCGGTCAACATTTTACGAAAATTCTCAAATAAGTGCCTTTAATCCTTGTCATTAAAGCCCTGTTTTATGAATAGGAAATTTTTTGCATGGTAAAATTATAATGTAGGGAAGAAAGATTTTTTTCGTGGAAAAAAAGTAGGTCCGACTTTTTTGCCGGGAACTTTTTCTGAATTCAATGAAAAACCCAATTTTCTGTGTTTGTTGTAGTAGGGAAAAATTATACAAACTTGAAAAAAATTCCACTTTACACAATATTTTTCTTATGCATCAACGGGACCTAAGTTAAATAGGTAGACTTAAGAAAAAAATAAACAAAGGGTATTTTCTCTCTCACCAAATGATGGGTACCACAATTGGTTGGGTTGAAAGGCGTGTTGTAGTCATGTTTTCAATTTTGGAGTTTGTTATCCGGATGGTATTGAGAAATGTTGATCTTGTTTTCTCCTTTTTCTTTTCTCTCTCTCTTGCTCCTTGTCTATCAGTGTTCACTACAGTCTTGGGTTTGCCCCTTTCCATGGATTGGATTCATACTCTATTGTCAAGTATTGCCATCCCAGATGGAGACGGCGTTCTACTGTTAAGGCACTGATTCTCTTTCGATTTACATATTGTACATCTCTTATGGTGAGATGCTCCTTTGGAATAAGTTATAGGGGGGCAAGGGTGTGTGATTTATGTTTGTACTAGTTTTGCAAAAATTAGAAGTTAGGTTTTGTAATATCAGACCGTCTTTTTGAAGCATAATTTTAATTTTCTGGTTGCTATTTGGAAGCAACCGAAAGTTCTAAACCATGAAGAGGAAACTTGGAAAATATAAACATGTTTGATGAATACTAAAATTTGGTTAATGAGGATCGAGTTGTTGGAATAGAAACTGAAGGGAAGTTCTAAAAGGTAGACATATACATATATGTGTGTGCATGTGTGTTTTTTCTTATATATATATACAGATGGGTAAAAATATGATTTCAAGTGACTATTTGGGTATTTCAATTGGTTGCTTGTGTTTAAGATTCCTAGAAGAATCATCTTGAAACTAGAAAGATGCATGGCCAGGTTCTTATGGGGGGCAGATTGGGATCATAAAAGGCTCCACACCTGGACTGCAAGGCAGAAAAAGCTAATTATAGTTTTTTGTTTTTGTTTCTTCTCCTGTACATAGTTTTGATGCCTCCTTTTTGTGGCATAGTATGAGCTACTTATAATCAGTGGCTTGGTGGTTTACTTGTATTGTTGATGCTTTACATTCTTTGTACATATCCAATTTTTTGATAATAATGGGTAGGAAGCCTATCTCCCAGCAAACTCCTTTGTTGGAATAAACCTTGAAAGAAGTATTTGTAAGTGCTTAATTTGATTATTGAGGTACTCCAAAATAATGTGGGAGTGCCCAAGGGCATCATTCATGACATTGATGCCATCTTTGCTTAAGATTTTCTAAAGGGAATATTTAAAGCACTAGAAACCAGAATCAGCTTCTCACCTCCAGCCACCAGTACTATGAGAGTTTTGCTAATGAGAGACCAAACACCTGAAGTTAGTTCTTTGTTTAGGGTGAGTGGGCCTACAATACTAGTTTCCATTCAACTATTCACATATCAGTTCCTTTTTGGGGCGGTGTATAGATGCCCTTAGGCATGATGATCGAGGTGGATCCTGGCCGAACAAAGATGGCAGTATATGCATAGGGACCAAAGGCAGACCAGAGATTTCAGACTCTAGGGCACTAATTCAAAACAAACAAACTTAAACCCCTTAAAAATGATGAAGGGGTGCCAAATAAGAATAACTAAATAATTAAAGAGCACTAATATATAAATAACCAAAATAGGAAGGTGGGCCAACTATGTCACCTGGGTACGGGTGCTGGTACGGGTACGGGAAAACGGATACTGGTACGGCATTTTTAAAATTTATGGTATGGTACAGTGTAAATTTTATGCAATAAAGTTAATTTTTTAATTAAAAAATTATAAATTTTGAAGAAAAGAAAAACACAATCTCATAAAAACGAGCCTACACAATAACTTACACACATGAAAAGTGGAAACATTATTATATGTTAGTTTCTTGTTTCAGATATTTTCAATACAGGACTAAAGAAGCTTCTTTATAACTTATAAAGAAGCTTCTTTAGTCCTGCATCGAAAATATCTGAAATAAGAAACTAACATATAATAATGTTTTCGCTTCCCATCTGTGTAAGTTGGTGGTGGGAGACCTCAACGGGTGAGAAGAGCTTGGTTTTAGAACATTTTTTTCGGACAAACTTGGTTTGGATCTAGTTTTGACCCGAAACCAGATCCAAACGTACCACCGCGTACCACCGTACCGGTACACGGGTCAATTTGCCGTACCGCGGTGACAGTAATTAACCACATAAGCGCATTTGTGGCTCATCCCAAAGTGAGTTGGTGCAACAGTCGAGGTGGAGGCTGGTAGGTGGTCAGTTCCTGTTCCAAACTCCTGTAACATCAATCCATGTGCTGCAAACATGAAGTCACTGATATGCAATTTGAGACATCATAGGGGCGTCACCCTATTGAGGCATCACAAAGCAACCATGGACCCTAGGGAGATGAGAGGAAGGGGGTGCTTCGGGTTTCTCTTGAACAGTCTCACAAAAAATATGCCCATATGTGACTCTGCCCCTAGTATAAACCCATAAGTAAAGATTGTAAATCTGTTCATATGATTGTAATGGGATGTCTAGCTGGCCCTCTTCTTCCTTTTGTTCTCTCCTCTATAAATTGTGTGTATTCCCCTCTTTTTAGCTCATGGCTTGTTAAGCCACATCTTGTATTATTGTTGAAGATCAACACATGTTTTGTTTGTCCTTTTGTTAGAGGACTCTTGTGTATTGCCTTGTTGAGTTGGTGGGAGATTCAAGAGTGATATTCTTGAAGTATTTGCCTTGTTTAGGCCTGATTTACAGACACATCCAGGATAACACTATTATTGCTCATGAAATTATTTAAGGCCTTAATAATATTCAGTTCCCCTCAGTGGGATCTCTCCAAAGCTTAAACCGTTTTAATTGGGATTTTCTTGCCTTTTCCCTATTACACCTTGGATTCCATCCTAGGTGGGTGCATCATATTATGACATGTTTTTAATATGTTATTCTCAGTGCCAATTAATAGAGATCGTACGGAATTCTTCAAACCCTCAAGAGGTATTTGGCAAGGAGACCCTATTTCTCCATACCTGTTCATTTCAGCTATGACGATTTTCCAATGTCGCATCCACAGACTGCATAGTGAGGGCAAGATTATTTCCCCTTTCAATTGCTCATCAGGCAAAAGCTCTTGCAGTATTCTCTATGTGGATGATATCCTTTGTTTCTTGACTGCTGGTATATCTTCTATTAGAAGCTTGGGTCAAGTTTTCAATGAGTTTTCTAAGGCTTCTGGTCTGATTGTTAATACTTCCAAGTCTAACATCATTTTCTTTCATTTAGATGATAATAGATAAGATAGTTTGAAAGCATTGCTTGGTTGGAATTTCTCCATGTTACTTTCGACTATTTGGGCATCCTGTTTTTTACAAGCAACACAATAGATAGGCTCTATGATGACCATCTCAGGAAAATCTTTGAATGCCTAGCTGGGTGGAAAAGCAAGCTTCTGTCATATTCAGGGTGGTTATGTCTCTTGAAATCTGTTCTATCCTACATTGTAAACTATTGGCTTTTTGTTCTTTCTTTCCCACCAAATACTCAAAAGTCCATTGAGAAGTTTATGGTGAATATCTTATGGAATGACTGGCCAAAAAATAAGAAGCCTCAATCACAAATTGTTGATGGGAGGAAAGTTGTTTTTTGGTTAGATAAATGGAATTCTTCAGTGCTGAATGAGGAGGTTCATCCTCAGCTAATTGGGCAGGTGGTTCATGAGCCTAAAATAGCTGTTCTCCAAGTGAGTGAATCCATTAATATGATGCGGTGGGATGACGAGCTCATGTGTTTTATCTTTGATAAGCTTGTTTGGTGTCCTCTAGACTTGGTAGGCAGGTCTGATCACCTCCTTTGAGATGGCAAGGATGTATCTAGTAAACGTGGAATCTTCTCAAACAACTCTAGCTAAAAGAGAATGCTATGTATAAACTTGGAGGGGTGTTCCCAAATCCTAAGGGGGTTTCGCTCAATCCTTAAAGCTGCTACCTAAATAACGATCAATGATGGAGATATCCCATGGATGTTGCTGAATAGATGATTACTCTGATGCCAGGAGCTGTTTCTTTCAACTAAGATGCCTAATGATTTGCTGTAAAGTTTATCCTTTTGGAGCACTGGTTTTTGTTCTTTTGATTCTTTAGTATTGGTTGAATTTTGTAAATTGTGTACAGCTCATTTTGTTTTAAGAAAATGGTTGGGAGGGCTATTCTCCTCACAGCCTTGCATCAGAATCAAACATATATTTATAAAGTATATTTGTATTGGACATCCTAACCCTATGCACATGAAATTATTTAAAATTCTAAAAAACACAATGAATGAATTTTGTGCTCTAAATAGATGAGTTTTGAATTTTATATGATTTCTCTCATGTACTCAAGAAATGGTATTGTGGGGTAAGTTGAGTAGAAATCATGTTTTTATGCCTCTCATTGAATTAGCTTACTCATGAGAATGATGAGTTGTTTGGTTGATAAGAAATCATAGACTTCTTGCTTTGTGAGTTTTCTACAAGTAGGCTAGGGAGACATCCTTCACTTCCCCTGCTCAAGTCCTTTTCTTGATCACCTTTAATTTTCTGAATTTAGTTGTGCATTGCATGTACAAATGTAGAAGTAGGTAGTACTTATCTATAGCACCCTAGTTTTATCTCAAGCTCCTTGAAAATTAAAAACTTCTCTTTGAATAAGGTTCTTATGATGCAAGAATTGTTTGAAAAGGTACAATATAAAGAAACGAAGGTTGAAATGTTGTAGGATAACTTTAAGAACAAAGCTTACAAGAGCCTAATGGCTTACTCAAGTAAAAATAGGATGATATTGCATGCCATGGTGGTTGTGAATGCCTTGCTCATAGGTGGGCTAATCTATGTGCCACATGTACTTGCTTCTTGACAAACCCAAGGTATTAAGGAGTAGATAGCTACAAATTGTGCAAACTAATCCATAAAACACATGTGATAAGTAGGAGAAAGGCTAATGGTAAGTTGATCTCACTTCTGAGCTAGCAAGTCCATTTTGCTTTGAAATTGATGGGTCTACCAGTCACGTGGATATATGCTTTCTCTAAGGAAGTCAGTGTGGCCTGCTTAGATTTGAACGTTGAGATGTGATGTAAGGATTTTTCACTTGATGTATTGGCATATTTTTGGGTTTTAATCCTTTAGAAGCATACTTCCAAAGGATCTCATGAACATCAAACACCAAATAGTAAAAACATACTTCCAAGATAGTGGTGAGTTGGCCAATCCATAGAGAATGACATTTACCTACAGTCCAACACCCAAAATTTTTTTGCATTTTAATAATGAAATAAAAACAAAGCATTTACACTATTCAAGCAAGACAATCACTCAAACAAGAAGAAAAAAGAATGATAAATGTCCTACCTAAGATCTTCAAGCTTCAATGATTCAAAGGCAGTTTCATCCTTTAGAATGCACAAAGATTGTCAATTAACTTTAGTATGAATCCTTATCCTCAAGAAAACTCAAATAATTCCTAAACATAAAATAAACTAAGTTAGTATACTAAAGAACTAAACAAATCAAACAACATAAATAGACGCTCATCACACCTACCTAAAACAAAAAAAAAAATGATGAAATCCTAGCTTACCCTATAACCAAAAAAGCAATTATGTAAACAAAACTTGGAAGTTATAAAACAAGCTTACATGTTAACAATATTAATACAAAAATCTAATTCATGAATCTGTTCATGACCTACTAACTTATAGAACAAGAACTAAATAAATGAAAAAAATGATAGGAAATACAATTTAGTTGTCAAAACATTAAAATACCCTAACAGTTACTGAATTAAGCTTATGGAAAAAACTTAGAAAATTGAAAGTTTTAGAGGGAAAATCTGGTCCAAATAAGAAAATATAGGCTATTTAGAAGGCTAATATACTCAGGAACCAAAGTATTTTGCATTACTCAAAGATGTTTCTCAAAACTCAAGTTATGAACATTTTAATGCAGCTGAAGTTTTTGTGCCAAATGGCTTCTGAAATGTAAAGTCCTGGAAAACTAGCTTTTGGAAAGCTTTCAAAATCCAAACAAGACAACCTTTAGATTGGTTGTAATTTGATCATTCGACTGCCAACACATGGATGAAAACACCAGAAAAGTATGAGCTGATCAAAAGCATATGAAAATATACATGAAGTGGCATGTTAGATATTGTTTAAAAACAAGAACATATTTTGGTTTGTCAACGTTTCACAAAGTTAATTTAAATTCTATTTCTAATTCAATGCAACAAAAGTAACTCTAGTGCCATTTTGATCCCATCTAAGACTGAAAGTGAATGACACTAAACTACGCAAAGCAGGGCATGTGGTGCTTCCACAATACAAGGACTTGCTTGAAGATGAGGTAAGTACATCTTTCTTTAGTTGTCAAAGCTCTAAATTTGTAAAAAATTATGCTAAAGAAGTTAACAATGATATGGGATGCTTCTATTTGAGGTAACCAAGCGGAAAAGTTCCTAAAAAGGTTCTTCTCATCCTTTAGTTTTGACCCAATTAAAGTTTTAGTATTGTTAAAGAGTATTTCTGAAATATTAGAAAGTTAGAGAGGAGGTCTTTAAATATTTTCTTATAGTTGTTGGACTTTTTTGTAAAGTGTTTACCGCCAGCCCTAATCTCTTTTAAAGGAGATTAGGGTTATGTTAATGAATGATTTTTTTAGCTCTTTCTCTCTCATCATAACATGGTATTAGAGCCCTCAACTGCGCCGACAGCCAAGTGAGTTTTTTCCGGTGACCTCTTCCTTCGTCCCTCTTTTCATCTCTCATCTCTATTCTTTCTTACCACCCAATAAGGAGACGGTAAGAGAATAGAGGCTGGGGGGCGGCATGGAGAATGACCTAATCACGCCTATGTGGAAGGCATGATCAGATCCTTGTTTATCAATCTCGTGGATGGTACTGCTGTTGTGATCATAGTTTGTGTTGACCGTGAAGAGCAAAATATCCTATAGATCATGGATGTGAAGTTTGTCGTATAGATTGTGGATATGAAGTCTGAAAGTTGAAGTTTAATGAGTTGTGGATTGCTGCTGATCGTAAGTATGAAATCTATCATTTGATTATGTTGAGATTCTTGTCGTTTGTTGTGGACAACAGTGTTATGTGGTGTGGCTATATTTATGAATAGCAGCAGTCATTTGTTGATGGTGGAAGTAGTTGTTGTCATTGGCAGATATTATTGAAATTTAGTATTTACTGTCTATTGAAGATTTCCTGCATGTGCTGCCTTCATTGGCTACAACTATTATTTGAGTGTCTGCCTGTGTTTCTTCCTGTTTTACTGCCTGAATTTCAGTCCATGTTGTTGCTTGTGTCATGCTGGAAATATTCAGAGTTTATGCCTGGGTTGCTGCCTGCTTTATTGAATTTCTAATCCGATATTGGAGCTGTAAGAATTTTTCAGATTCTCCTACGCTGTAGTGATTTTGATATTACTCTAATATTAGTCTGGGTCCTCTTGATTTATTATGGCTGAAAAAAGTAAATTAGAAAGTTCTATTAAAGACAAGATGGCTGGAAATTCATTCTCTTACGGAACCACGATCAAATTGAATGGTTCAAACTATAAAATATGGTATAGGGTGTTCATGATGTCTGTGGCTAGGCATAGAAAAAAATATGTTCTTGAGGAGGATGAACCTACTGAGAAAAAGGGAATATATGTTGTATGGGATGAAGATAATTATATTGTTATGTCTTGGATTATGAATAGTGTGGAATCTCATATAGCCCCAACTATTCCATATTATACCAATGCCAAAGATATGTGGTCTTTCTTGAGGAAGACATACTTGCATGACACTAATGTAATTAAAATCCTACAATTGAAAGAAGAGTTATGCAACATATGGTAAGGGGATCAGAATCTATCTCAGTATATTGCTACTTTGATTGCTGCATATGAACGGTTAAAGGCTCTTCGTCCACCTTGCCAACATTATTATGCATCACACTTTGAAACTGGTATGGTAGCGAAGTTTCTGTCGGGCTTATCTCCAGAATACTCTGTGGCAAAGTCTCAAATAATCACAGGTAGCGATCTTCTAGATCTAGCAGACACGTATAATAGGCTGAGTCGTCTTGCAGTTTCTCTTTCTTAGAATATGCAAGACACACCAGTCTCTGCATTTGTGATATCAGGAAGATGGGTCCCCAGTTCTTTTAGTGGCAGTAGGGGACATGGTACAGGCCGTGGTGCAGGACGCGACAAATTTCAGTGCTCTTATTGTGGCAAAATTGGTCATCTAGAGGATTGTTGTTGGGACAAGCATCCTCACCTCTGTTCTAGTGTTTCCTTTGGACGTGGTGGAGGTAGAATCGCCACAGGCAAAGATCCTTCTTCATCCAAAGCAGCTCATTCAAAGGCAACAATATCTATGGCTGAATCTACTACTGATCCTTCTATATCCATGTCATATTCCCTTAACTTAAGTAAGGATGAATATGATCGTGTTCTTGCTCAAAGGTCTGCCTCTACATCAACCTCTACATCTACCAATGCTACTGTTATAGATTCAACATTCTCTGTTGGTGCTCCTACTGATGATCCAGGTATGGTATGGATGATAGATTTTGGCGCTTCTAGACATTGTTGTAATCACCATAAAATTTTTCATCATTTGTCAGATTTTTTACACCACAGCATGTCAAGCTAGCTGATGGCAAGATGTCCCCTATTTTAGGTAGCGGGTGATATCTACCTTCCACATTTAGGCACTATTACACGTGTGCTATATGCTCATCAGTTTCCTGTTAACTTGTTATCTGTTAAGCAGCTAGCTATCAACTTACAGTGTAATGTCATTTTTGACCCTGTCTCTTGTTCTTTTCAGGACTTACCAACTGGGAAGATGATTGGTGGTGGCCATGAACAAGAGCAGCTTTCCTTCAAAGCCTTCTCCTTTCCAATGGCATCTCAAACTGGGTCATCCGTCAGTACCAAAACTTTGTCGCATGTTTCCAAATACTCCCACATCAGAGTCCTTCTTATGTGATGCTTGTCAGTTGGGCAAGCATACAAAGAGCAGCTTTCCTTCGAGTCAGAGTCCATCTAGTTAGAGTCTGTTTGATTTCATTCATGGGGATGTATGGGGTCCTAGTCGAGTTCCTTTTCGGTCATGTTTTCGATATTATCTTGTTTTAGTTGATGATTTTACTAGAGTCAGTTGGGTTTTCTTGTTAAGAGAAAGATTTGAAGTCATATGTAATCCTCAAAAATTTGTCAAGGAAATGAAAACTCAGTTTGGTCTCATTGTCAAAACTATTCGCATTGATAATGCTCTTGAATTCAAGTATCACATTCTACTTAGTTTTATGTCAATCATGGAATTCACCCTCAATATACTTGTCTACATACATCCCAACAAAATGGTGTAGGCGAACGCAAACATTAGCAACTCCTAAATGTGGTTTGTATCCTTATGCTATATTCTTACATGCCTGCCTAATTTTGGGGTGATGCTATTCTTACTGCATGTTACCTCATTACCCTCTTCGTCAATCCAAGAACGTATTCCTATTCAAATTTTATATCCAGGTCATCCATTATTTCACTTACCTCCCAAAGTATTTGGATGCACTTGTTTTGCACATATCTTAGGCCCAAACAAAAATAAACCTGTTGCTCAAGCCATGAAATGTGAATTTATCTCGTTCTTATTTTTCCCCATCAAGTCCATCTTCGTCTGAGATGCATGTACCTGTACCTCTTCCTATTCCACCAGTGTCACTTGAGTCATTTCCACCATCTCAACTTAGGTCACATAAATGTTTCCTTCATCCTCTATTGGTTTGCACTCGTCGTCTCGGTCCCTCTCAACCGTCCACCAGCATCATCTCAAGAGGTAAGCTCCATTGATAAAATTGACTTAGGCTTAAATGATGACCATTCTGCAACAGATCTCCCTATTGCCATTCGCAAGGGAAAGCGACAGTGCACACTACATCTTATTTCTAATTTTGTCTCTACTTATTTTCTGAGTACAAGTTTGGTGCAGTTTGATCAAGCTCTATCTAGTCATATTATCCTATCTTCTCACCATCACGCCCTGTTAGATCCATGTTGGTGACAAGCCATACAGGAGGAAATGGATGCTCTTCTTTCTCAAGAGATTTGGGATTTGGTAGATCCCTCGACGCACTGTGATGTGGTTGGATCAAGATGGGTGTTCACCATCAAGTATCATTCTGATGGTTCCGTTGAAAGGTTCAAACCATGTCTTGTCGCAAAAGGTATACTCAGACTTATGGTGTTGACTTCTTTGAAACATTTTTGCCTGTGGCTCGGTTGGGCACTATTCAATTGATTATATCTCTTGTTGTCCAGCGAGAGTGGCCTCTCTTCCAGCTAAATGTGAAAAATGTCTTTCTGTGTGGAGACCTTTCTGAAACCGTTTATATGCAGCAACCACCTGGTTTTGAGCGACAGAGGGTGTGTTCCAAGGTATGAAAATTAAAGAGGGCTATCTATGGACTCAAACAGAGTCCTTGTGCATGGTTCCAAAAGCTTACTGAGGTGTTATCTAAGTGTAGATTTTGCCGATCCCAACTTAATCATCCATTGTTTATCAAGAAGGCTCATCAGGGATGGTGATATTGGTTGTCTACGTGGATGATATTATTCTTACTGAGAAAAATGATCAAGAGATAGCTCAAAAAAATGAGTTTTTACGGCAACACTTTGTTACAAAAGACCATGTTCAACTCCATTATTTTCTTCGTATTGAGGTGGCTCGCAGTAATAAAAGAGTTGTAGTGTCTCAAAGGAAATATGTTCTACATCTTCTGTAGGAAACAAGACTATTGGGGGCTAAACCTACCACACTTCCCATGAATCCCCTTATTTATATACATGATGATGACTCAGAGCCGTTTGACTCTGGATCTTACAGATCCCTGATAGGGAAACTATTATATTTGATTGTCACTCACCCCGACATTAGCTTTGGTGTGAATAAGTTAAGTCAGTTCATGGAAGAACCCCGAAAGGTTCATTGCAATGCTACTCTAATGATTGTCAGATACTTGAAATCAGCCCCGAGAAAGGGGTTATGGTTCAAAAAGGGAGAATGTGTTGACATCGAAGCGTATAGTGATGCTGATTATGCAGGGTCTGTAGATGACAGGAAGTCTACTACAGGTTTTTGTGTCTTTGTGAGAGGTAATCTTATTTCCTAGAGGAGCAAGAAGCAGAATGTGGTGGCTCATTTTAGTGCTGAGTCGGAATATAGGGCTATGGCTCAAACTGCGGCTGAAATGTAGTGGGTTAGATCACTACGTTTAAAGTAAGGTGTTTCAGCGAATCTCCCAATGAAGATATATTGTGACAACAAGGCAGCTACATATATTGCTAACAATCTTGTCTTCCATGAGAGGACTAAACACATTGAAGTGGATTGCCACTATATTCGAGACTTAATTCAAGAAGGAATTGTTAGCACTAGTCATGTCTCCTCAGAAGATCAGACAACTAATATCCTCACCAAGGCTCTTCCCATAGGCGATTTCCTGAGATGTTGTAACAAGCTAAGCATGATTGATATATGTGCTCCAGCTTGAGGGGGAGTGTTAAAGAGTATTTTTGAAATATTAGAAAGTTTGAGAGGAGGTCTTTAAATATTTTCTTATAGTTGTTGGACTTTTTCGTAAAGTGGTTGCCGCCAGCCCTAATCTCTTTTAAAGGAGATTAGGGTTATGTTAATGAATGATTATTTTGGCTCTTTCTCTCTCATTGTAACAAGTACCATATGTACTTTCCTATTTTACATGAAAAACTAAACATATCGTTATGTTTGATCCTTATTCAATAGTATATTTGTGAAGTGGCACTTTGATCAATCATAGACATATTTTTTAATATTGTTTGCACTATATGTTTATTGTTAGGAACGAGGCTCTCTTAATGTAACAAGAGAATAGGAAAATAGAAGAAGAGAAAGAGGACAAACATGCGAAGATCTATGTCATTCATAGACAACATTCTCCTACATCTACAGCTGCCACACGGAGCAGTTTTTTCACTATCACAGAAGAATACAAAGTACAAGAGAAAATGGCACCCTCATAAACATGAGATTAGGGCAAAATCCACAAAATCAAAACATAACATAAATGCCCTTGCACTTGGAAATTAAGGAAGGCTATCAAGTATGGATCAAGCTCCACACTCCAACGTCCACCTATTCAAAACCACAGGTGATGGATGGACTATATGGCTAATGATATAGAAAGTATTGCAAAGCCTCTAATGGAAGAATTTGATAGAGTGAACACCTTCTCTCCTTGATACCAGGATCCTGATTCTCCTTTGAAGGTGTATTACTTCATATGCTTTCCTTTGGACATGTGCCTCCAAAATCTTTATGCACGACCAAATTTGATAATGAAACCACAGCCAAGTGCATGTTCACAAGTAAAAGAAAACATGAATTTAAATTATTTGATAGATGGAAATCAGTTTATGATTCTGAAAGGCATGTGATAACAAACAAATGCATCAAAGATTTAGTTTATTGAAGGTTTCTGTCTTGTTAATGGAAGAGATAAGAATGGATGCACTGCACATTTTCAATTTCCTTTTTTTAAATAGTGAGACTACTATTCATTTGTTGAACTATGTCTAGATCCCTAGGTTTGTAAGCCAATGTCTTAGTGAGCAATAGTAGGGATAAGAGGAATTCTCCTGAACTTTCGGGGAGGTATATATGGGAATTTCAAACATAAATTTTAATTTCAACTACTTTTTAATTTCTTGTCTCATCCAATTACCCAATTATATCATCTCATCCATTAGAAGCAATATATATTTTTCAAATAACTAAAAAGTCATTAGTATATCAGCCATGCTATGGTTTGCAGTAGCAGATTAACCTTATAAGGCCACATTACATTAAAGTCTTGTGGGAAGCTATAATAGTATTGGAAGAAACTCCTCACAAGGTAATTTGCTCTCTCTCGCTCTCTCTCTTGTTGATGGTGGGTTATGTTTAGTGTGGCATTGGTAATGGAATCATTTTGATGTTTCAAGTGATGATATGGCTCAAATTATTTTATGATGATTTTCAAAAGTAATTCACAAGATATTAGAAGTTGTTGGTGACCTCAATAGAGGCTTTCTTGTTTTGAATAAGCACTATTCATTTGAGTTACTTCATTTCTTTCCTATCAAATTTATATTTTCTTCAAAGCAACTTATGTATTTCAAGTGATAGTGCAATTGTCATTGTATGTAAGTATTATAATTTCACATTGATCTTAAATTAATGTACTCCCATACATAGAGACAATTATAGTTTTTTATCAAGAAATGAGAGTTTGATATCTTAGTTCCATTTTTGTGTCGATAAAAAAACGTGGATGATGCCCCACTGCCACAATATCCAATGTTCACTTTTCCTTGACATTCATTTTTCATCTGTGAAAAGCATATACAAAGATGTTATTCTACCATTGGAAACAGTCATCAGTGAGGCTAATTGGGTGTTAATGATAAAAAATCATGGTGGTGCCTGACCACAAATTCAATCCCATGACATTCATCCCATTGTCACTGATGATATTCATTTCCCATCAGTGAATGGTTCTCACTAAAAGGATCACCTGCACAACTTTCATTGGTGCTGCTATAGATGTTGAGTTAACATCATTAAATCACATCTATGACATTTTTACAACATTATCAATTGTTGTCCATTTCTTGTCATGAATCCTATTATCTTTGTTTGATGCATTCTTAACTATTATTTCATGTTTCTATAGACTTCATTTTCATTGAAAAAAATTATTTGAAAAATCATTTTCAACAGTAATGCCATTTCATGTTATCCTAAATTTTGCCCAAGTTTAATGGGGTCATCAAGGTTAATCTTTTTCTTGTTCTTGCAAATATGCCATACACTTAGCCATCCCAAGTTATTCCATGATTTTTCAAAACGTTAAAAGGCTCATTTAAGATTAGCAGTACTAGCAAGTGTTATATTCCCATTAAAAGTTTCTTTCCTAAAGATTTGTTCTCATCTTAAACTATCCAGAAACTTTTACATGTACTAAGATATAATTCACTTAAGTTTAATAAAAATTCGTAATTTCCAGCAAAAACCTGTTAAGGGAGGGCCCTCGATGTCTATTCAGAAAAAATGGAGATATTTACAAACGACAATTAGATCCAACCCAGATTGGGTTGAATGAAAACAGACATTACGTAATTGTACAGTGTCCCCAACCCATAGCAGGGGAACGCCATTCAGTGTAGTTTGTGACCAAGAAGTTTGTGCCTAGCTCTTGCATTTGACGAAAAATTAAAAAAAACTCAGGATTTGGTTAAAAATGCTTATGTGAGAGGGAAATGAGTTCATTTCTGAAATCCAAAGTGAAATGGGACTGGATATGTAAATGGCTCATAAAGAAGGTTGAATATGGAAAAACTCCCTTTGTCCACTGAATTTTTTCCACAATCAAACTGGTCCACGTATAGAATGTTAGAGGTGTAGAATTGTTCACTCATATTAAGGGTGGCACAAGCCAAAAGCAAAAAAAACAAACATGCAGATATTTATTATATAAATTTCATTTAATCATGAAATAAAAGAGGGAATGGCTTATGACAGAAGCTATTCATTAAGTTGAAGTAGTTAAAAGGTTGTGATCCATGCGTTCTTCCTTAATTATTAGAATTGTACATGAAGGTGCGAATGTTTAATGAGCATGGCAATGATTCTCTTCTTTTTGCAAAATCCAAGAATTGGTACCTGGCCCTCAACCATGTGAGTCCTTCGGAGCTGGCTGTATGATGGATCTTTTAAATTTTGTCAACTCTTTCAAGATCCCAAGAGTCCACTTTAGCAGATATTTGGAATCAAGAATGTGAAGTTAAAAGGATCTAAAGAGGGTAGCATCTTAAGTGTATTTTTCAATATAATCTTGTAAAGATCTATCTAACCCCAGCCTCCTTTAAAAAGTAAATAAAATAAGATAAAAGATGGCTTGTGACGTAGAAGTGGTTAGTGAGTCAAGTTGGAAACTTAATTCTTTTAATTAATCTCATATCCTTGATCACCTTAACCATTAATCTTGGAAGTAGTCCCCAAGTTTTGTGTCATCCCTCTTGTCAACACCAAAAAGTTCTCTCATACCCTCCAACGTGATATTGGCATTGTTGACCTACTACTTAAAAATAATAATAATAATAATTGGTGGAGACAGGGACAATTGTGCAACTCGCTCTCTCTCTCTCTCTCTATGTATGTGTGTGTGTGTGTGTCTGTGTGTATAGATATATATAGATAGAGAGAGAGAGAGCGACTCTGTGTGTGTATCTGTGTCAAGATTTGCAAAATTTCCGTTGCAATATTGTTTTTGATAATTTTGGATATCATTATAGCCATTGTATTACCAGGCACTCATTGTCAATCCACCAAGCTATCCTTCATTTTTTCTTTTCTTTTGCAATGTTTAGTAAGGGATCAAGAAGCTTAGAAAAGTAAGTCATCTTGTCGTTGGATGACCATTGTAATTGTACCACAGTTTAGTGTGTAAATATTTTGTACATGATATACCAAAATCAATATACTCAATTCAATTTAATTAGAGTTCTTTCTTTTTCTCACCAATTTCACTCTCCTTTTGGGCATGTGTTGTGTCACAATATCGGAGCCTTAGAGCAATGGCTATTATCAAAGCACCGGAGGAGAATAATATGTTGGCAATTCAAGTGGAATGGACATCTCCCAGCTAATATCCAATCCTTTTTATATTCATCCCGATAATCCTAGAAATGCTCTGGTCTCCCAAACTCTAAAGAGAAGTATGCAACCTGGAGTAGGCCATTATAATGGCCCTATCAGCAAAAAAGAGATAGGATGTATCGACGGCTCTATCAAACAACCAAAAATGGATGATCCAAATCTTTTGCTTTGGGTTTGATACAATAACATGAGTTTGTCCTGAATTATGAATTTCATTTGCAAAGATGTAGTTAAAATGTTCTTTATGGTTGCAATGCTAGAGCTTCGGGGAAAAGTTAGAGAATGGTTCACCCAAAGCCAAGGCCCTAGCATTTATCAGATTCAATGTGTTTTGCATGATTCAGCAGGACACTAGGTTTGTTACATCCTATTACACCAAAACAAAGCCTCTATGGGATGAACTTAACTCTTTGACTATTGTCCCTAAATGCTCTTGTGGAGCAATGAAAGTATACTCGGGTCCATTCAAAGAGAGAAAGTAATTCAATTTTTAATGAGATTGAACGACTCCCACAATGCCAATAAAGGCTAAATATTACTACTCGACCCATTACCGATTGTAACAAAGGTTTACACTTTGATTTGAGGCTCTGATTTTCAGCACAAGTGAAGGAATCATGGCATTGGCAGTGACACAAGGAAACCAAAATATATTTCAAACAAGCAGAAATAATAGGACTGCTACACTAGTTTGCTCTCAATGCCAAGAAGTAGGCCATGTTAAAGAAAAGTGTTTCAAACTTAGGCTGCCCTCCGGGCCACCACCTGTTTGACCCCAACTCCAAACCACAAATGGCTACCAACATGGTGACCAAGCAAGGTGACCAAGCAAGGTATGTCTAGTCTTAAACTGAACTTTCCTCAGGATGGTGCAGATCCAAGTAGAGATGGACAAAAGGCAATGGAAGTTGCTCCACCTTTCACATAGAATAATATTGTAAACTCATCCGGCTTGTCAAGAACCAGTTAGTCAACATTAATGCAGGTAAAACCTTGACTACAAACTTAGATTCTTGCCCTTGGATCATAGAATAGGGAGTAAGTCGATACATATGTGCCAACCAAAGTGCTCTTCCAAATATGAAATCTTGTGATATAGCTGTCACTTTACCTAATGATAAGGCTATTTCTGTTTCTAATGGGCAAAATTAAATTATATTCTCTTAAAATTAATGATGTTTTGAATTTACCATCCTTTAAAGTTACCCTCTTATCTGTTAGTATCTTAATATAGCTCTAAATTTTTCCATCATAATTTTTCCTAACTATTGTCTCATACAAGGACCTGACGTCAAATATAATGATTGGCTGGGATGATGTGAAATGAGGCCTTTATGTTCTTCAACAGACCCCCTTCAAATGGCCGAACTGGCCTTGCCGTTTCCGAACAAGAACTTTGGTGTAGAAGATTGGGTCAGTTGACTTCATTTGTTCAAAGTTAGCTAGTGAACATTCATATCTTGATTTTGATTTAAATAATAATTATGTGTGTGATGCATGTCATCCAGTCAAACAAACTCATTTTCAAATTGATTGGGGTGAAATTTCTACTTCTCAACCTTTTGATCTTATATAGTGTGATATTTGGAGGCCCTATGCCCAAGTGACCATTTCTGGAGAACATTATTTTTGAAGTATTATTGATGACTTCTCAAGGGCAGCCAGGATTTTTCTTGTGTTCCATAAATACGAGATATTACATCTTGTCAACAAAAAATTTACCTTGGTTAAAACATAGTTTTAGTTGTCACATTAAATCTTTGTGTTCAGATAATGGAACTAATTTTTTTTTTTCACAAGAAATGAATGAATTCGTAAATACCAAGGCACCACACACCAGCATAGCTGTGTTGCTACACCACAACAAAGTAGTGTGAGGGGACTCAAAAACAGACACTTGCTCGAGTTGGCTAGAGCACTTTGCTTTAAATCTAATCTCCCTTTACATTTATGGGAAAAATGTCTGTTGATCAGCACATATTTAATTAATCATTTTCCATCTCCAAAAATTGATTGAAAACCTTCTTTTGAGAAATTATTTAGGAAAAAGTCTTAAGCATCTTTGTGTTTTTTTTTCTCTTTATGTTATGCTATAACTTTTCTGAACAAAGATAAATTTCAGTCAAAAGCCCACAAATTGTTCTTTCATCGAATACTTGGAAGGACCAAAGGTGTATAAACTTTATCCCTTGAAATGCATAAGGTTTTCACTAGTAAAGACGTGGTATTTTATGAACATTTTTTCCCTTTTCAAACTCATAAAGGATTAAATAAAAGTGAAGTGGTTCTTCCTATACCGTGTAAGTTAGATGAAATTAGTTTCTCAACTCTTGAACAAATCAGATTTGAAAATAATCAAATAACCCCCTTGAATTTAGATTGTGTGAAAATAAAAACAATTCAAATGAAAGATCAACCATCCACCATTGAACAAGCATCTATTCCTCAACAAACCCACAAGAGGACTAGAGTGGTTCAAACTACTACTCAAGATCCAAATTTCATACCATCTGAATCCATTGGAAAAGAACCAAACCCCTCACCAACCTAATCCATTAGGAGATCCATTCACACCTAGAAACCGATAACCAGAGAACTTCAATGATGTTGTTAAGCATAAAAAGTGGCAGGATGCCATGGACTTGGAGATCTGTGCATTGAAGAAAACGAGACGTGAACCTTAACTTATCCACCTAAAAGAGTCAAGTCAATTGGATGCAAGTGGGTGTGCAAAATCAAATACAAATCTGATGAATCGATAGAATGGTACAAATCTAGTCTAGTCGCCAAAGGATACGCTCAACTAAAGGGCCTAACACAATGAACTTGTGCAACAGTAAAAAAAAATGGTAATAGTACAAACAATTTTTTGCAATTGTAGGTAACAAAATTTGGAATTTATGTCAGATGGATATCAACAATGTTTTCTTACATTGAGATATACAAGAAGAAGTATACGTGGAAGTACCTAAAGAATATACAAGACAAAAGGAGAATCTAGTGTGCAAGCTTCACAAATCCCTTTATGGCCTAAAACAGTCTCCAAGGAACTGGTTCCAGAAGTTGTCTACAGCTTAGAGAAATTTGGGTCCACGCAAAGTTGACCACTCCTTGTTTACATCTAACTTCGAAAATGAAGTCCTTGCAGTATGTTGACAATTTGACTATTGCAGGATATGACAACAATACTGTTACCAAATTCAAAATGTTTTTATGTCAAAAATTATACACAAAGGACTTGGGAAAACCCAAATACCTCCTCGGAATTGAGATTGCTTATTCACCGCAAGACATCTATCTATCTCAACAAAAATATGCATTGGACGTCATTTAGGAAGTCAGTCTAATGGGAGCAATGCTAGTGGATTTTCCAATAGCGTTAGATTTAAAACAAGAAAATCTCCTCAATGATCCAACTTATTATCACCACTTGGTTGAGAGGTTAATTTATCTTAGCATCACATGACTAGATATTTAGTTTGTCATGCATGTCCTAAACTATTTCGTGCAACAACCCCCAACAACCTCATCTTCAGGCAATGTATCAAATCATTCAATATTTCAAGCTAAATCTTGGATAGCAAAGTACGATGAGAATTTTTGAGCACTTTTTGTGACTCTAATTGGGCAGCATGTCAACAAACCCATCGATCCGTTATAGGCTATTGTGTATTCTTATGAATTTATTTTGTTCATCTACAGAAGTTGAATATAGGTCTATAGCAAATGTTGTCTGTGAAATTACATGACTGAAAATCTGCTGCATGATTTTCAAGTCACTCTTTTGAGTCATATCACAGCTTTATGTGATATTGAAGCAGCTATTCATTTTCACCAAGCCAGTCTTTAATGAGCATATGAATTAAATATATTAAACTAGATTGTCATATTTTTTGCGAGAAACTACTTGAAGGTATGGTTAGAAAATTTTCCATTCGAAGCAAGGATCAACTGGTAGACATGTTTACAAAAATGTTAGGAAAAGAGGTGTTTCACCAGCACTTGAGCAACCTAGGTGTTAAAAATCTTTACTCTCGAGTTTGAAGGGGAGTGTCAAGATTTGCAAAATTGCCATTGCAATATTAGCAACATTATTTTTTGACAATTTTTGGATATCATTATTAGTGTCATATTACCATGCACTGAATGTCAATCCACCGAGCTATCCTTCCTTTTTTTTCTTTTGCTGCATTCAGCAAGGAATCAAGGAGCTTAGGAAAGTAAGTCATGCCGTCGTTGGATGACCGTTGTAATTGTACCATAGTTTAGTGTGTATATATTTTTGACATGACATACCAAAATCAATACACTCAATTCAATTCAATTAGTACTATTTCTTTCTCTCACCAATTTCACTCTCCTTTTGGGCATGCGTTGTATTAGATAAAGAAAGAGAGAGAGAGAGAGAGGTTGATAAAATGGGAATGCATAACAAAATTTGGGAACAAGAAGTCCCCTAAATACAAGAACAACGAAAGATCGTGTTATAGCCAAATAGCGAAGTGGACATTCCCCTGCACAAGACGTGCCATAGAATCCGGCAATAAGAAGGTGCCCCTGAGGACAGTAATTATGACTTGTCTACTGAAACATTAATCATGCATCATTCATATAAATATCTTCATATTTAATCTTGTGTTGAAAAAATATTTTATGTCTCATGTTTATTTATGTCACTCTCCAGGATATTGTGATTCAAGTTTCAGAAAAAATAGAACAAAACAATAGATCTAGAGTTAGAATTTTTACAGCATCATAGAACCAGAGAAGGATTTGGATCAGTTATCCAAACCTTAAAATCTTGTCTCGTTGAAAATATGTCCATTTCTTATTTTCCAATTTTCCAGTCCCTAAGTTCTCAAGAACCTAATTTTCACAAAAGCTTGTTGGGTTTGGTAAAACTTTCCATTGAAAGAAGAGTTGATTTTGGCAAATCTTTAGTGTGGATGTTTGTATGAAATTTGGGAATACATCTCACACTTATAACTGCAGAAGATCTCATCCATGGTTTATCAAAAAACAAGTTCTTTAGGCCCTCGCCAGTTTGCCCCTCCAATCAGAATATGTTTTCTGCAATTTGCAGAAACAATCTAGCAAATTAGTTAACTTTCGGAATCTATAACTAATTTCCTAGACATCAAATTTCCACATGTAATATCTTGCTGGAAAGCTGTATGTGTCTTCTATTCTGACCTAAAATTTCATGAAACGCCAATCTCTTTAGCTGCCATGTCACGATAATTCTTTACAGTCTATTTTCTGCTGTTTTTGGCAGAAATCTTCAGCATAACCCTAGCTTTTAGCACAACTTATGGACTTGTAGTCAGGGAGGAACCAGGAATTTTTCATGTGGACCAAATTATAGTTTCAAAATTTTAAGAGTTGAAATATAAATTTTTCAAAATTTTTATACATGATAAATGAAATTTTTTTAAATTTACATGTAAATTTGAAAAAATTGAGTGGGACCAAGGCTCCAATTGCCCCCCTTGGCTCCGACCCTGCTCGTAATTATCAATTTTCTGCAAATAAGGTATCACTGGAAAGCTTGAGAAGTACACTTTTCAAAGCCCCAATTTTGTGAAGATCTGAGGTTGTTTGTTCCTCTCACCCAAAATGATTTTAAATTTTCTGTAAACCCCAAATTTCAGGTTTTTTTCTAAAATCCATAGCTTGTAGTGAAGTTTTGATTATCTCCCTTTCATCCTAGGGCTCCATTCCATATTCTTCTGCTTCAAGTAAACTTTAGGGTATGCCTAAGGCCTGATCCCCAAATTTGATCTAATTTTGAACCCATTTACCGAAACAATTGAATGTAGAACTAATTCAGGTAAGACTCAAGTTCAATTCCATATATTGCATGCAGTTTCCATTGTTATTTGTGTTGGTGCATTGTAAGACTTTATTCCGCTGCAAAGCTTGCTGGGGATACCCTTATCTTTATTAATAAAAAAAATGGATATATACAGTGTACAAAAACGTAAGGGGATTACAGCCTGAGAGTGTGTCCCGACTTAGCTTTGTCCCCATGGGGCAAGGCTTCAACAAAATTGAGATCACATCAGCAGACGGGTTGTCCTTAGTAACTTTGATATAATTCCTTCAGTGGAAAGACATAGAATTACACATCCGCTTCCATTGGGCTGTCTAGCAGCTTCCTGAGTTTGTTCCTCCATAGCCTTGGGCCTACTGCAAGTGAAAGACGCCGCCTAATCTCCGTAATGGTCGAGATGATCTCATCAAGTATAGACATGCAGCATGAGATTGTGAAACTGGCTTGGGTGAGTACTCAGCAGTAGCTACCTCACCAGTCAGCCTGAAAACTCCATAGCTCATTTTGAACCAGGAGGGGTGATTATGAACTGTGATGTGGACATTGTAGGTCCAGTGGGAAGTCCTTTGCACTACCTCTGCATCAATGCCCGTGGTAAACCAGAGCATAGCCTGTCTGGGCCATTTGCCTTTTAAATGCTGCTTCTCCCAGAGGTTTTGAATATCTTGCCACAGATGTTTAGCTGCCTGATCTGGTGGTGGAAGGCCTTCTCCGTGGCACACCCTATTACAGACTTTCAACAACAAACCTATCACCTTAGGTAAAATCGATTTCCATGCCTCTGATTTCCGACCTCTGCAGTAGCTACTTTGTGTTTTCTATATAGGTATTTATTCAGTATTTTATAAAGTGATTTCCTTCTACATTAAATATAACATGAATTGTATCATTTACTGCTAGAATCATGCAGGTACTTTCAATAAACTCCACATCACAGATTATGCACCTCCGCACAAGAAACCAAGAAATATGAATTCAATTCATGTCATCTGCCTCGAAGCACGGCATGAAGAGGTTCTGGGAAAACGATATATGGCATGCATCTGTTTGTCCTGTACTGTTGTACAAATCCAATTTTGCCACGAAATTAATGTTTTTTCAGTCGTCCCACAGCCAACCTGTTTGTAACGTGGTGGCGCCACGTTTTACCACCATGGTGCTGTTGAGTTCTTTGATGATTTGATATCTAAGGTGCGAAGGTTTAAGATCTTAAGATCTCATATATGTGATTAAGGGTAGGCAATGAGCCGGGTTCGATGAGTAGTTGGGTACTCGGCTATAATGGTCCGGGCTTGGGCTGGCTATTTGATACTTAGGCTGACCCAGGTTGGGTATTGTAGGTCCAACTCGAGCTGATATATATATATACATATATATAACTCATCTCTCGATATTTTGACTTTGTAATCTCTCTTTCTCCTATATATAATATAATATATATATATAGACACTTAAAAACTCTTGGCGCATCACCGGTGTCTCCCTTGTAAACTCTTCATATATATACATTCCTCAACATGATGCTGGTAGATGACTCACTTAAAAACTCTTGGCGAATCACCGATGTCTCCCTTGTAAACTCTTCATCTGTCACCCTTGGCACCCTTAGAAACTCTTGAAATGTCACCAAGGACCTTTGAGATATTAAAAAATAAAATGTTAAGGGTTTCAAATATGAGTGGAGATCGAATTGGGTACCCGACAGACATATAGTTTACGGTCGGGTCCAATATCACAACTAAGGAGGCCAAGGTTGGGCCGCCAACAAGGGCTTTGGGTCAGCATGAGCCTAGCTTTGTTGAGCCTTGGGCCGGCTTGGCCTGATCGAGCCTGCTGCCCAGCCTTATACGTGGTTTCCATTGAAGATCATAAATTTTTTGTTTAAAAGATGTATAAATTAAAACAACAATTTGTGACCTATTTTGTCTAATTCATAGATGTGTGGTCAGATTCTTCCCTTTCGAATAAAGATAGATAATTTTATAGCGTATATAATAAGAGATTTTGGCAATCTATTGTTTAGCAAGACAATGGCTGGTACATGAGAGGCAAAAGTCATTCCCCTTCCTTCTACCCCCATGGTTCAGAATTGCTTTAAGACATCATTGGTTTTATGGTACACACTTCAACTTAAGTGTCATGCATGTCATTGTTTGCACTTCAGAAAAATTGTCACACCCAACCCTTTGACTTTCAAATAACATTTTTTTTTGTTAAAACATAAACGTAAAGGTGAGACGACACAATGAATCAAAAGGAAAAGAGCTACGTAAATCAAAGACAATGGGGCAACTTTCCATTATATGATAAATTCAATTCATAGAAAATCACATCATATTTCTTAATAATACATATGACAAAAATGCTCCAATACCACAACATTGATGTCTAACAAAAACAAGACATCAATAGGACCAAAACATGACGTGCTGGCACTACAATAGACCCAAAACCTTCTGATCAGGATGTGAGTAGAGTAATCTGATCAACCAGTTGTCCCGGGTCCGCCCAAAACCAGAAAAAGGAAAAGAACAGAAGGCTTACCTTTCGCAGTATGGCAACACACCAGATAAATTCCTAACCCTCTAAGGTAAGTGCTCGAATCTGGGATATAATAAATACAATTACAAAACACTATCATGTCGTGATAGGAGCATGCAGTCACATGACTTGTCTTGAAAACCCCTCACATATAACACGATATGTAAAGGTCACTCAATGACTACAATTAACACATTTAATAATTACATTCACTTCATTCGCATACATTTCATTCACATTCTTTTCATTTACATTAGATTTAGTGAATTGATAGTTCCTGTGGGTGCAAACACAAGCACGTGCACACCATGGGCGACCTATAGTCGGGCAAAAGCCATTTGCCTTCCTTCAACCCCCAGGGTTCAAAATTGCTTTAAGACCTGGTTGGTCTTATGGTACATACTTCAACTTAAGTGTCATGCATGTCATTGTTTGCAGTTCAGAAAAATTGTCACACCCCAACCCTTTGACTTTCAAATAACTTTTTTTTTGTTGAAACATAAACATAGAGGTGCGACGACACAACGATTCAAGAGGAAAAGAGCTACGCAAATCAAAGACAGTGGGACAACTTTCCATTATATGATAAATTCAGTTCATACAAAATCACATCATATTTTTTAATAATACATATGACAAAAATGCTCCAAAACCACAACATTGATGCCTAACAAAAACAAGACATCAATAAGACCAAAGCATAATGCGCTGGCACTACAATAGACCCAAAACCTCTCGAGTAGGATGTGAGTAGAGTCATCTGATCAAGCAGCTATGTCGAGTCCACCCAAACCCAGAAAAAAGAAAACAACAGAAGGCTTAGCTTTCGCAGTATGATAACACACTAGATAAATCCCTAAGGGCTCGAATCTGGGATATAATAAATACGATAACAAAACACTATTATGTCGTGATAGGAGCATACAATCACATGAGTTGTCTTGGAAACCCTGCACATATACCATGACATGTAAAGGCCACTCAATGACTACAATTAACACATGTAATAATTACATTCACTTCATTCACATGCATTTCATTCACATTTTTTTTATTTACATTAGATTTAGTGAATTGAAAGTTCTTGTGGGTGCAAACACATGCACGTGCACACCACTGGTGACCTATAGTCGGGAGACAACTACCATGGTGACCCGAAACGATACGGATCCATTCACACTGTCGTGGTAGAGCACTCGTCCATGGATGTGTGACTTTCAAGGAGAGTTGCTCAGCCTTCCCTACGACACCCAAGTTGGAAAGGCCGGAGCCCAATGCTCGAAGCACATCACACAACATATCTTGGACCCTTGCATTGCCTGCGCTCCAAGCAGGCGAGACCAGTGGAAAAAGTGAGACATCTCCCAAACACATTGCCATAACCTACTAGTCTCACATCTATTATTCTTTCTTACTTATCATTATGATAGCACATTCACAAAGTAACAAGCTAGCACATGAGGTTGGTTTGCTTCATGAGTGCACCCATACCTCCAAATGCCTCCACACAAGGGCTACACATATAGTCAATACTTTTAACCAGCCTTCACAACTTTATGGGTACAACGACCCTTCAAATTCATTCAATTAGATCACGCCCATGGCAGTGCATACAAAACATACTGCAACATTCATATCAATCAAACACATTAATCACATCTTACAAAACTTAGTCAAACCACAGAGTGTAGTCTCGATCCGTGATTGGCTTGTAGTTGTCCTACGCAATTATCATTCAACGATGCTTTCTAGTGCATAATCGGGGTCAAGAAGAGGCTGAAGACAAGTGAGAGAGGACACAAGAGGATGGGAGTGAGGGAGAGAGCACACAGAAAGGGGGGACAGTGGTATACAGTCAAAGAGAGGGGAAACCTAGGGTTTAGGTGAGGAAAAAAGTGCAGGTGCAAGCGAGAGAGAGTGTGCAGAGAGGGAGAGTGCTCGGTTGAGAGAGAGGGGAAAACAATGACAGTGAGACTGGTCGTAGGGAGAGAGAGAGTGTGGGAGAATTGTGAAGGAGGGAGATAGTGCGGGAGAGTTGCGAAGGAGGGAGACAGTGCGAGACAGAGCTGGTGGGAGAGAATGCAAGAGAGATGTGAGCAGAGAGACAAGAGTGTAGCGAAGGAAGGAGAGAGTGTAGGAGAGAGGGGATGAGAGCTTGCAGGAGTGAGAGAACACAAACAGAGAGGGGAGACGAACAGAGAGCTCGAGACAGAGGGAGAGAGACAACACGACTTGGACGGACAGAGAGCTCGGGACAGAGAGAGAGAGAGACAACACGACTTGGGGTAACAGGGAGAGCAAGGGTGTGGGGGCCTGAAGGAGAGACGAAGAGAGGGTGAGTAAGGAGCGTGGGAGGAAGAGAGTGCAGACAGAGAGTGTGAGAAGGAAGGGAGAAACAAATGGGAGAGAGACAAACCTAGTTACCCTAATCGTCGCCGCACTGCACCGTTGTTTCCCAGCTGCTCCTTCCTTCACCTTCTTCTTCTCTGCGTCGGATGCACACCTACAGAATGAGAGGGAAAAGAAGAGGGAGACAAAGAGGAAGACGAGGAAGGGGAACCGGCGTTGGGCTTTCTCTACGAGTGATGGAATTCGAGTACGGGTCTAGATCTCGATACAATCCGACCTACACAAAATGAAAATCGTTACACCCTACCCTCCTTAAATAAAATTTTGTCCTCGAAATTTAAATCACACATCAATGTGAGAACAGGTGTTGATACCTTTTTCGTTTATCATCTTCGAGTTCCCATGTGCTCCCCTTCAACTCTCACGGTGTTGTCATTCCACTTTCACTAAAGGAATTCTCTTAGTGTGAAACACTTGCTCTCTTTGAATCAAAATTCTAATAGACTTTCATTCCATCATCAAATGATCTTGCACCTGGATACCTTGAAAGACATGTGTAAGATCTGGCACATACTTTTGAAACGTGAAAGAAAACGTCATGAACATGACTCAAATTAGGTGGTAGTGTCAATCTGTATGCCACTTCTCCGACCTTCTCTAATATTTCAAAAGGTCCTGAACCTCGGGCTCAACTTTCTCATAATACCAAATCGAAAGACGCCTTTAGTAGGTAAAATTTTCAAAAACACATAATCACCAACATCAAAAGTCAACTCTCTACATCGAATGTCGGCATAACTCTTCTGTCTACTCTGAGCTGTCAATAATCTTTTCCTTATCAATTGTACTTGGTCGGTGTAATGTTGCAATAAAAAAAGGTTTTTGATCTTGCCTTCACCCAATTTGATCTAACAAGTTGGCGATCTGCATGACCTTCCATACAAGACCTCAAAAGGTGCCATCCCGATACTAGAATGGTAACTATTATTATATGCAAACTCTGCTAATTTGACATGTTTATCCCATTCTCCTTTTCAGTCCAAGACACATGCATGCAACATGTCCTCTAAGGTTTGAATGGTCCTCTTAGATTGCCCATCAATTTGGGGGTGGAATGTTGTACTCACCTTAAGCTTGGTACCCGTTGCCTTTTGCAATTTCCCCCAGACCTTAGAAGTAAAACGTGTATCTCGATATGAAATAATAGACTTTGGAACTCCATGCAATCTCACTATCTCTTAAATATATAACTTTGCGAGACTTTCTAATGGCTGGTTGATTCTTATTGGCAAAAAATGAGCGGACTTTGTAAGTCGATCAACAATCACTCATATGACATCACGTTGTCTCCTGTGTGTGACAAACCAACCACGAAATCCATCATAATGTCTTCCCACTTCCACACTGGAATGTCTATCTTCTGCAACAAGTCTTCTGGTCGTTGATGTTCTGCTTTCACCTGCTGGCAATCTAAACATTTTTCCACATATTCTGTAATTTCACACTTCACTCCTTCATCTCTAGGGATCTACAATCTTTGTCAAAACCACAGTGAACCATATTCATCTTGATACAAAGAAGAATCTGTCTTCTTATTTCCTTCATGTTTTTAGCAAAATCAAGAACTTTCTTTTGCTTCAATATAAGCTCCTCCAACAAATGGTGTTGTATCAAGGCAGTCATTATTGCTCTGTCATCGTCACATAAGTGAGGTTGTCATGCTATCACATCTTGCAACAATGTCTAAGAGCTAGTCAACATACTGCATATCATTGTCTTAGCATGTCTGCTCAAAGCATCAGCCACCTAAGATCAACAGAGACTCCATCTTTCGACACCACATAACCAAGGAAGTTTACATTCTCTAGCCAAACTTCACATTTCAAGTACTTGGCATATAACTTCTACTTGCACAAAATACCCAACACACTCCTTAAGTAATCTATGTACTCTACCTCACTATCTTAATACACTAAAATATCATCCACAAAAGCAATAATAAACCAATCCAAGTAGTCTTAGAAAACCCAAATCATGATGTTCATAAACGCAGCAGGGGCATTGGTCAACCCCAAAAGCATGACCCTAATTTCAAAATGCCCATATCTAGTTTGAAAGGCATTCTTAACAACATCTTCCTCTCGTATCAAAAGTTGATGATAACCTATCCTCAGATCAATTTTGGAGAATATGTTTGCATTCTTGAGTTGATCAAACAAATCTTCAATTCTATGAAGCAGATACTAATTCTTGATGTGATTTGATTCAACATGCGGTAATCTATACACAAGCGCATCGTTCCGTCCTTGTTCTTAACAAACAACATAGGTTCTCTCCAAGGTGACACGCTGGGTCGAATAAAGCCCTAATGTGAGAGATCCTGTAATTGCTTCTTCAATTCGCCTAACTCTGCCGATGCCATATGGTATGGTGCCTTAGAAATAGGAGTTTTCCCTGGTAACAACTCTATGTTAAATTCCACTTCTCATACTGGAGGCAAACAAGATAAGGAAACACATCAAGGTTACGATGCCAACATCCTCTAACTTCACTGGTTCAGTCTTATTGGTCAACACGTTGACCAAGAATGCAACACTACCCTTTTCTAACAATTGTTTGGCCTTTAGTACAGACACCATTATCTTATCAGTTTGACTGGCTTTACGAGCTTAGAATTCCATTGAGTACATCTTATGAGTCAACAGTTGTATCTGCTTCTTTCTGCAATTAATGTTAGCATAGTGCGTATATAGCTAATCCATGTCCAGAATAACATCGAACCCACTGAGTCTTATGATCACCAACTATGTAGGTAAATGATGTTGATGAATCTCTACGTCAACATCAGGTGGATACTAGCTACACAAATCTTGTGTATGCATAGGACTGACTACTTTCAAGACATACGGCATCATCCTAACCGACACTTCTAGTAAAGTGGCAAATCGACTAAATATGAAAGAATGAGTCACCCCTACATCAAACAACACTCTAGCAATATGAGAACCAACAAGTAATATACTTCCAATGAGATCACGTTCGGTTGTCTTTTGAGCACTAGAAAGACCGGCCTTGGGCTTCTTCAACTCTTTTTCTAGCATCGTGGGGCAATCTTTGATGAAGGCTCATCCTTCCATAGTGTAAACATGCTCCAGTCTCCCGATAACATGGCTTTTGAGGTGCACACCTGAGCAAATAGGACACCTCGGTAGAGTCAAAGTAGTCATTGCCCCTTGTGTGGAGTCACTGCGGTTTGGCCTATTCTGCCTGAATGCTCGGTCATAACGCCTCCCATAAGGCTTTGCCCTGCTTGCAAAGTTGTGGTGCTTGGCCTGCGTCCGCCCATCATGTGTGTGCTGGCTTGTCTTCTTCTGGTGTTCCCTCCATGTCCTTGCCCAATCCTCTTACATGCGTCTAGCCATAGTGACCGCCTCGTCCAAATCGCAAGGCCTCCTGGACATCACCTTGCTCGCAGCCCGTCACGCAACGCACAAACCTGTCTGCCCTAGCCTCATCTATGGTGTAGAGATGTGGGCAATACACCTCTAAGTGTTGATACTTGGTAACATACTCTTCCAATCTCATATGGAGGAACTCTTGCATCTTTTTGTTTCTGGCATGCGCTGGAAAGTAAGTGTTGAAGAACGAATCTCTAAACTGCTTTCATGAGATTTTTGGCCAGAAAACCGAATCTCACAAGTTGATTGCCACCACCGTTTGGCATCACCTTTCAATAAATATGAGCCATAATTTACTTTATCTCCTTCTACCATCTTGTGAAGCTCAAAGATGTGCTCTACCTCTTCAATCCATTCCTCTACCGTGTCTGGGCTGCCATCTCCAGTGAAGATAGGTAGTTGCATCGATATAAACTGCTTGAACAACACCAAAGTTGCCTTCTCCTTAGATGATGCAATGGTATCTCTTGTAGGAGATGCATGTCCTTTGTTTACCGACCATCGACTGTACTAGAGAGGTCAGTGTCTACAAAGCTATCAGTAGTATATTCTGTTGATCCATAGGTGGGGTCTGCGTTGGTGGGATTTGGGCACCCACACTAGTCTGGAAGAATGGTTGCCTTGATGTACTATCATCGAGCAGGGTATGCACATCTGAATGGGTCGAACTTGGCTGTCTTTGCGCCTCTGTAGCCAGCCCACCTTGCTTCTTACCCCTACATTGGTACTCTATCTGTACAAGCAAAAACCCTTATTCTTAATGCAAGGTCTATGACAAGTCTTTCAAGTCAAATCACAAAAGTGCATCACCACAATATATCAAAACATCAATCACATTATATATATATATATATATATATATATATATATATATATATAACTTAGTAAAGTCAAAACTACACTAAATACTTGGGCAACACGGTTTCACAGATAGGATATACCACACATCCATAGTGGGGTTTTTCCATAGCTCTGAGACCAAAACTATCACACCCCAACCCTTTGACCTTCAACTAACTTTTTTTTTCTGTTAAAACAAAAACGTTAAGCTGTGATGACACAATAATTCAAAAGAAAATGAGCTACGCAAATCAAAGACAATGGGGCAACTTTTCATTATATGGCAAATTCAGTTTATACAAAATCACATCATAATTCTCAATAATACATATGACAAAAATGCCTCAAAACCACAATATTGATGCCTAACAAAAACATTACATCAATGAGGCCAAAACATGACGTGTCGGTACTACAATAGACTCAAAACCTCCCGAGTAGGATGTGAGTAGAGTCATCTGATCAACCAGCTGCCCTGGGTCTTCCAAAACCAGAAAAATGAAAACAACAGAAGGCTTAGCTTTTGCAGTATGACAACACATCAATTAAATCCCAAACTCTCTAAGGTAAGGGCTCAAATCTAGGATATAATAAATATGATAACAAAACACTATCATGTCGTGATATGAGACTATAGTCACATGACTTGTCTTAAAAGCCCCTCACATATACTACGACATGTAAATGTCACTCAATGGCTACAAGTAACACATTTAATGATAACATTCACTTTATGCATATTCACTTCAATCACATTCTTTTCATTTATGTTAGCATTAGTGAATTGACAGTTCCTATGGA
Source organism: Nymphaea thermarum (assembly GCA_011799765.1). Lineage (NCBI taxonomy): Eukaryota > Viridiplantae > Streptophyta > Magnoliopsida > Nymphaeales > Nymphaeaceae > Nymphaea > Nymphaea thermarum. The sequence continues at coordinate 191,992 of JAANDH010000280.1, read as the reverse complement.
TGCAAACACAGATATGTGCACACTACGGGCGATGTACAGTTGGGAGACAACTACCATGGTGAGCCAAAACAATACGTATCCATTCACGCTGCAGCACTAGAGCACTCATCCATGTATCTGTGACTTCCAAGGAGAGTTTTTTAGCCTTTCCTAGGACACCCACAATTAGGAAGGCGGGAGCCCAACACTCGAAGCGCATCACACAGCATATCATAGGGTCTTGCACCGCCTACGCTCCAAGCAGGCGAGACCAGTGGCGAGAGCGGGACATCTCCCAAACACATTGCCATAACTCATTGGCCTCACATCTATTATTTTTTCTTACTTATCATTATGATAGCACATTCACAAAATGACTAGCTAGCACATGAAGTTGGTTTACTTCATGAGTGCACTCATACCTTAAACGCCTCCACACGAAGGCTATACATATAGTCAATACTCTTTGCTAGCCGTCATAACTTTATGGGTACAGCTACCCTTCAAATACATTCAATTACACCATACGAAACATATTGCAACATTCATATCAATCAAACACATCAATCACATCTTAGAAAACTTAGTTGAACCATGGAGAGTAGTCTCGATCTTTGATTGGCTCGTAGTTGTTCTGTGCAATTATCATTCTATGATGCTTTCTAGTGCATAATCGAGGTCGAGGAGATACTCAACTCGATAACCCATCTCATCTGTCCTAAGCAATTATCATTGCTAGCATGCACATGAAATTACATAGTAATTTTAAAAACAAAACCAATCACATCATCATTCAATTACATAGTAATTTTAAAAACAAATGCTGGGGTGTGTTAGATGTGCTCTGTTGTAATCACCACAAATTTTTGTAAGCCCAAAATCTAATTCATGGATCCAAACTAGATCCAAAACCACTGATTAGATCTAAATCAAGCATTTCAAAACCAATTAAGTTTGAAACGACAAAATTTGAGTGTCGCACGTGCATGGATCTTGGTTTAAGGTCTCACCCAAGTCGCGTGCTCGAACCAAAATCGGATTCAAAACGAGACTGAAATAACTCAAAATAGAGTTCAGCGCCCATTTTTTTAGCAAAATTTTCCTTTTAAATCAAAACCATATTATATATAACAACATTCAATTTAAACTTAAAAAAAATAATTGTGATTGAGCATTGTCGTCGCTTGATCGAATGATCGCGATGTCGGGCACGACCGCATGTGTTTCGGTCGTGTGATGGCGCGAACGACCACGCGTGTCGCGGTCGCGCGACAACGCCCAGCGCTGTTGCCAGTCCCTTCCCCCTCCACCTTTTGACAAAAGAAAAACCGCCCTTTAAGGGGGCAGTTTTGGTCTTTTTGAGTGGGCAATGGCCCTGCTCACATCAGAAAATATTTTTTGCAGGCCTAATGGCCAATCATACCCATTTCAAACCATTTCTTTTTAAAATAAATCAAAATTATTTAAAATTCGGATGAAAATGTTATAAAATTTCAAAAAATTTGGGTTTGGGTTTTGTCTCCAAAATCCTCTATCAATACCCCTTATTTTCCTCCCTTTTGGGTGAGAGCTAGCCCTTAGAGAAGTTTTAGCAAATCTTCACTTGGGGACTTAGAAATTTTAGTCATCTTCCTCCATTTCACTCTTTCTCTCCCATTCTCACTCCCTCTCTCCTTCTCCAACACTTGGGAGCAAGCTTCATCAAGTCACAACTCTCTTGGAGGCCACAACTTCACCATTTTGGAGCTTCAACTCAAGGAAGTCTAGGACCTAAGGTGTTCATCCGACCTAAATCATTCTCACTAGAAGTATGTAATCAATATATCACCTCTTTCTTTCTTCATTTTCTTCTCACCTTCATCTCCCCATGGCCAAAGGAGATAGCACTAATTATCTTTTTTTAGAGACAAGGGGCTATGCTCAAGTGCACCGGAGAGATGATCTTTCATTTCATGATTGAATCATATTTTTCTCTTTTATTAGATACAACATTGTTTTTCTTTTATCATTTTTCTCTCATCTTCATCTCCCCATGGCCAAAGGAGATAGCACTCAATCTCTTTTTTGAGAGACAAGAGGCTATGCTCAAGTGCACTGGGAGCATGCAAAGATGAGATGATATTTCATTTCATGATTGAATCATGTTTTTTCTTTTGTTAGATACAACATTGTTTTTCTTTCTTCATTTTCCTCTCATCTTTATCTCCTCATTGCCAAAGGAGATAGCACTCAATCTCTTTTTTTTTAGACAAGAGGCTATGCTCAAGTGCACCGGAAGCATGAAAAGATGAAATGATCTTTCATTTCAAAGTTACATCATGCCCTCCCTCCTAGTTTAACCTTTCTCTTTCCATCATCCTATATCTCTTTCTTTCCTTCCTTGAATATTGTCTATATATTACCCATGCATAGTTGCTTGGCTTTTCATTTATATGTGAATGTATGGTGGAATGAGAGTGTGGTTTGAGGTTCCTTGTCTTTATCTTCATATTAATTTTTGAAGTTGGGACTTGTCTAACCCGGGGAAAACCCTCACAAAAATGTACATGTTAATATGCATTTGTATGTTGTTTTGCACTAGTTTCCTTCCTAATCACCCAATTAGGAACCCTAACGAGTGTCTCGTTATATTGCTTGATTTTTCGTCCATACCCAATGGTGGAAGAAATGTATCCCTCGTAACAAACTAAGTAATAACATTCTATGTTTATATATAAATCATATTTTCCAAATTATTTTCAAAAGAAACCTTCTAATACAGTCTGCCTTAGGGACTTATCTTAGAATCTTGCATGAGTCCAAGTTTACCTCCGGCCCACATTAGTTGGTAATTTTAAGTTTTGCCTTGATTTTGAATCTTGTGAAGGCACGTATATATATACATGTTATATATATCTATGCACACATAATGATCTCCCCATCTTTCCCTCTCTATGCTTTCACTTTCCATTTTACAAATTTTCATATGTGCATGAATGCGTATGCACATGTGCTTTATTTCTTTTCTTTCAAATATTTTATTCCTCTTTCCAACACAAATATTTTTCCTTACAAATTTTTTTGTAGATACCCATATGTACGTATGTATATTTTTCTTTTCCTCTAAAACCTCTCTTTCTCTTCAAATCATTACATCTTTTCCTCTTAAGCTTTCGTATATGTGTATATGTGATGGTATGTACACATATATGCACGTCTTTCTCTATCTCTCACTCTTTCTTTTCACAAGAGTGTTTTATCTCTTGTATTCTTTTTAAAATCTTCCTCTCATGATCTTTTTATTTACCGACTTCATTAAGACCACAAACCAAGTAATGACTCAATATTGGAATCATGCTTGATGGTCTACAATCTCAATCCCCTTTCAAAAACTTTTCCTTATTATATACAATAATTATAAAAACAAAAAATCTTAGATGTATGTTATGGTAGGAATGACTTTAGATATATGTCATGGTAGGAATGCCTTATTATCTTCCAATCATATAGAATGAATGCATCCATGTATTCACATTCACTTAATATCACAAATGAGCACAATCACATCTCTAAAAGAACTTAAGCAAGATGAGATGAAGTTCTAACTAGGTAGTAACCGAATTAGAGCAAAACCTCAAACCTACTTAAAGTCTTAAGAGAACACTAAAGTGATTTTAAAATGATTTCACAAGCTTTCCAAATGATATTCACAATGATTTCTCATTTCTAGTTTTCCCCAAAACATTTCACATTCTCAAGTGGTCCTTCAAGAACCTTTTCAAAAATTTGAAACATCAAACTTTCAACATTTTTCTCAAACACTACACCGCAAATAGAATGCAAAAGATGTTTAAGTTAAAACGAAATGCATCAATGATAAACGTAGCCCTTGGGTTGATTACCCCCGGTAAAGGCGCCTTGAATGGTCGATCCTCGTACCGACGGGCAAGTCCCTTTCTTTCCTATTTCAAAACAAAACCTCATTTTTTTGGAGCACTCCAAAACCAATGAAAATTTTGGGATGCAAACAGATGGTGATCGTGATGGGACCCATTATCGTTTGGCTATGATTATAATTGATGCATTTTTCACTAACTTGAAAATCTTCTATATTGCTGATGATAAAGCATGTCCCCTACTTTGGCCTTAACCCCATTGGCATGTCATTACATTCCTTGGCATTTGATTTCTTGCATATAAGACTAATTAAGGAGAATCAATCATGTTCACTTAGATTTAGTATCAAATACAACCCTTCTCAATTTAAGAGTTGTTTGAAGACAATATTTACTCTTCTATTTATTTTAATCATCATCTTAGGCAACATTGCATTAGAGACAATTGATTTTGCATGATTTCTCATATTTCTAAATTCCTCATACCTATTTGTCCCGGTCATCATGTTGCCGGTCTTGGTCTTTGGCGGTAGCACAAGACTAAGTCTTACAACTAGACCACACCTTGGGCAGGAAAGTCCCATCGTTAGTACCATGAGTGGTAATTTGTGGTATATCGATGAGCGATCAAGAAGAAGTTGATGAACTCTACCCTTAGTTTCCTAAAGAAGAACTTATGCTAGTACTAAGCCATTCGGCTAAGATATATAAGCATAACTTGACATTGGACCATCGTGACACAAAGTTATCTCAATTAGGTACCTATACCTATTTTTCTATAAAAATTATTTCAAATGACATATGGATGTGCATAAAACCTTATGTGATGAATTACAACCTCATTGCACATCTCTACTTCATGTTGTCTTGGTCAACCTAGTCAATCTTTTCACTAATTCAATCTCTACCCTTCAAAGTCATCATTCAAGATGTATTCTTTCCAATGTAGTGTCACCTTCCCTTATGGTCATATCCTCTTTGGGGAAGGACCCGAACGGTCTACGTACATCTCTCTTGAGTCTAAACCTTTGGCTCCTGAATGGTATCGGTCTTGGCATCCTACCTTCTTTCGGATGTTTCCTTCTTACTTTGAAGAATGTGGGCTAGAGACAGTGGCAGCCAGAGGAATGTAGTCAGTTGATGAAAATTTGGTACATGCAATCGCCAAGCGTTGGAACCCAAAGACCTCCTCTTTTTGGTTTCCATGGAGAGAAATGACAATATTACTAGAAGAATTTACCAAAATACTAGACCTTCCTACCCCAACTTGTGACCCAAATGATCCGTTGGAAAAACAATTCCTTATGAACCCAATCAAAATCAATGCAAATGACCTCATTACTCACTTTACTGGGCAAAAAACTTGGCCTTTAGTAGAACATCATGAAAACCAAAGCATCAACCTGAAAAATTTGTATGAAGAATTTGGAGCCTATGTTGAACCTTTCACTTTACCTCGAAAATCCATAAGAAGAATCGAACATTGTATGATGCTTTGCACAGTGGGAGTGACCCTTTTCACCAATGGAAGTGACATCCTAGATGTTCGTATTGCCGGGAATGGGGGCATAGTGGGACCCGACACTTGTCAGTAGCAATGACAACCTTAGCCTTCCTTTACCGAGGACTCACTCGTTTCACCATTGGAGATATGTACTTCGTAGAAGGATGCACGTATGATTTACAATTGTGGTTTCTCAAGCATGCAGGACCTCAAGCCAGTCTATTCAGAAATACTGATAGAGCATTGACAGTCTTAAAACAATACCACTGTTTGATAGAGCAGTTGGATGGAGATGAGATTATTTGGGACTATTGTGATCGTCGTGAGAATCCACCTTGATACACTCACCATCCTTATGGGTGTACTACACTCTTGGGCCCTTATTTCATAACTAATTATTATGTTGATAGATGCATGAGACAGTTCTCTTAGAAGCATAAGATGGTTTCCGTGCATACACCAATTGGAGCAATTCTTGAATTCGACCTCAGTTCTCCTCAATAGGCGGCATTGTTTGTAGTAGCCCAACAAGAGTGGAAGACACAGATCTCATACACTTGGTTCACAAGCCCAGCGGTAAAGAAGGAATATGCCGAGTGGTGGGATGCCAACCGACCACCATCCATCATTCCCTATGTTTTTTTATGTCATCAACTTTGTACTCCTTATGTCGTCTTCAGTCATTGTCATCTTTGTTAGTGTTTTTTTTTTTATGTAACTTTTGAAACTTTCTTATGCGATATGAACCTTATTTTTGTCTTCATTTCCCTCCAATAGCTCCCCTTTTCTTGTATCATAAGGTGAATACTTGAAACCCAACAAGATAGTTAAAACTAGATTGCAAGCTAAACAGGCTCCTCAGAACAAGGCTTCATCTTCTGAACTCCGGCCAGAAACACTTGGCCTCCCAGCAATTGAGCCAGAAGGTTACCATATGTTTCATTTGTTCATGAGGCGATTCATGAGGGAGTAAGAAGAGCAAAAGGCCTTGATGGTTACTCCAGAACCAGAGAATGAAAAGGCTGCCAAGCAGAAAAGAAATAAGAAAAACAACAAGTCTTCTCCTACATATCAGGATGAAGATTATTTGGGTTTAGATTCAACAACTATAAGGACGAAAAACCCTAACTGCTTCTTCTCAAGAAGAAAAAGACAACAAAGAAAAACAAAAAGAAAAAAGAAATTATGGCAGAAAGCAGCTCACCTAGCCCTCTCACTACTGGAAGTTCTAAAGAGAAACTCAAAAGGAAGAGAAAGCCTACCAAGAAAGGCAAAAAGACCAAGAAGTACATCCCTAGTAGTAGCTCATACAGTGAGAGTTTTGAAGAGAAAGTAAAGAAGATCAAGGGCAAGAAGAAAAAGACCAAGCCAGAATTGGTCGAATCAAGTGATGATGAAAGTCTGACTAAGCGCAGATTCTATGAAATGGAGAAAAGAATGAACAATCTTGAGCTTAGGGGAAGAGGAAAATGTTCATACTCATGTGAGGACTACTACCTTGGCATTGAAGGGGGTGAAGACGTGAAAGGCTTGCCTAGAGAGTTCGCCAGATATGATGGAACCACTTGCCCACACATTCATCTTTCAACCTTTTTCAATGATTGCTACAAAATTCGAACAAATAACAGAGCTTTGTTTCGATATTTTCCAAGAAATCTTGAAGGCATCACAGCACAATGGTACAAAGAAAATGTCAACCCAGTTGAGCTGAAGGAATTTGACAAATTGATTAACATGTTTGTCGAAAGATTTGAAAAAAATGCTCCCATGGCTCCAACCCTCAGTACTATTTGTAGTCTCCATCAGAAATAGGGAGAAAAGGCTCGAGAATTCATTCAAAAGTGGAGAATTCAATCCAACAAGATGAAGGAGCCCATTTATGAAACAGAAGCCTTGTCACTCATCGCGAAAAATTTTGCCCAGCCCTTGCAAAGTCCCATCTTCAATGCCCCGGTCAAGACCTTTGCTGAGTTGATTGAACAAGCAAATTCGATAGAAGAAAGAATTGAGGAAGGAGATTTTGATGGAATTATTGATCCTAAGTACAAAGAAGATGGAAAGAAAGGAGGAAAGGCACAGTTGCCTGCACACTTTATAGCCAATGTTGGTATTAGAAATGACCATGGCAATAGCTATAAGCAGGACAGAGAAGTCACTCAGAAGAAGAATACACAATTTCTCAAAGGCGACGATGAAAGGAAAAACAAGCACCTAGGCTGGGGCTATGACTGGGAATTTACCCTCTTAGTCAGTCCCGTGAGAAGATCCTGGAATGCCTTCACGCCAAAGAAACTGCCATCTTGCCAAAAGTATCAGACCCTCTGAAAATAATGGGAGGAAATAAAGAAAAATTGTGTAAGTTTTATCGTGCCCCTGGTCATGACACCGATGAATGTTTTGTCCTCAAAAATATTATTCAAGACTTCATCAACAAGTATCTCAAGATTTGGGATGATAGCACCCCTGAGATATTAAGGAATCCATTTCCTGATCACAAGAAGGCGGCAGTAGCCACAATCACCATAGGCACTCCACTACCATATCATCCACAAGAGCACATCCGACCATGTATTGGAAGCGATTCACACCAAGTTATGGTGGCAGACCGATGTAAGAAACCTTTGGATTTCATTGCTATGATGAACGACATGACAGAAAGTTCACTCAAGAAACTTCCCATGATAAAGAAGACTTTTATCCTACAAGGTGGCGACAATGAATCTTTGGATAAAGATCCATGTTTTTTGGATGAGACTCTTCCTTTGGAAGAGCGTATGATTAATAGAGATTGGGCTCAAGCTTCTAAGAACCTGTCAATTACCTTTTCAGAAAAGGATCTCTCCAAATGGAGATATTACCATGAAGATGCTCTTTACGTCGTCGTTCAGATCAATGGGATGACTATGCCACATGTGTTGATTGATGGAGGAAGTGGCATGAATATTTGTTCTGATCTTACAGCCAAAACTTTGGGGTATCTTGAAGACAAATATCGCTCTAATAATATCAAGATCTACGGATATGATGGCCAAGGCATGAACTACAAAGACACTCTCGATATGAACGTGACCATCGAAAATACTAGCCATCACATTGTATTCCATGTGGTGGATGTGCCACCATTAACTTACTTTTGGGATGACCTTGGATCCACCAAGTACGAGGAATCCCATCCACTCTTCATCAGTACCTCAAATGGAATTCTGGCCCATCGGTTATCATCATACGTGCTAAGGATCGAGTTGAAAGGTTAGTACAACCAATGCTCCCTAGGCCGATTGAGTCGGTGGATGTACCCAGTGTAAGAACGACGAAGGACAGATCTTTGGAAGGATGGATGTAAAACATGGAGATAGGTGAACCATCCAAGAGCGCTTATACTGTTTCAAGCAATCATGCAAGTTACCATGAGCATCCTTCGTATGTTCATTTCACAAAAAATCCTAAGGGATTTTAGTTACTTCTGAAAGGTGGCTACCGGCCTCGGGAAAAATGAAGATGGCATCTTGCAGCCGATTAGTATCCCTTTTCAGATGAACACCAGAGGATTGGGATATCATGAAGAAATTTGAAGAAGATCTTGCGGGCTGATAGTATTCACTTTTGTTTCAAATCTTCTCATGAATTTTGTAATCTTAAACTTCTTTTTGTCTGGTCTCATGAGAGGACCCCTTTATGAACTAAGAACTTTTTTTATGCAATGCAAGTAATCTTTTGTTGTCAATTTTAATTTCATCCAATTCTTTCCTTTATCATCTTTATAGAATGTCAGAACTCAACATGCCTCAATTTCTTCTTTTTCGTCGAAAGTCTCCCTAGAAAGCATTTATCGAACAAGCAGTCAGTGAAATGGAACCTATGGAAATACCCGAGTCAGAATTACCAAAATTTACTCAGATTTAAAAACAAGAACATCCCTCGTCCTTGGTGAATGATCCAATTGAATAAATTTATATTGGAACTAGTGAAGATCCTAAAATCCTTTAAATTGGCACCAGTTTGTTAATGTATGAGAAGAAAAGATTGAAGGACTTTTAAGTAACCAAGAAGCTTTTGCCTGGACTTATAAAGACATGTCAGGCTTAGACCCCCAGTTGGTTGAACATTGTTTGCCCTTAAATCCTAGTTGCAAGCCAGTTAAGCAAAAGTTGCACAAGCTTGATCCTCGACTAGAAGGGCCTGTAAAAGAGGGATTATATGACTTACTAAAAGCAAAATTCATTTGTGCCATTGATCGCCCCGAATGGTTGGTCAACATCGTGGTGGTCCTCAAGCAAAATGTCAAAGTCAGATTATGCATCGACTTTCGAGACTTGAACAAAGCCACGCCGAAAGATGATTATCCTCTTCCAAACATTGATCTGTTGGTAGACAGTACTGCTGACCATGCATTGTTCTCTTTCATGGATGGATATTCGGGATATAATCTGACCAAATTAGCAGTCAAAGATCAACCCAAGACCACTTTTACTACACCCTGGGGCACTTTTTGTTATACGGTAATGCCGTTTGGGTTAAAAAATATTGGAGCAACTTATCAAAGAGCTATAGCCACTATCTTCCATTATCAGATGCACAAAATCATGGATGCATATATCGATGACATATTGATTAAGTCTAAGGCAAGAGAAGACCACATTGAAACCCTTGCTCAAGTATTTGAGAGACTCTTACAATACAAGCTTTGTTTGAATCCTCAAAAATGTGTATTTTAGGTTGAATCGGGTAAACTTTTGGGTATCATGGTCAGTAAAAGGGGGGTCAAGATGGATCTTACCAAAGCTAAAGCAATCATCGATATGCCACTACCTACCAATATCGAGGAGTTGCGAAGTTTGCAAGGGAGAATACAGTCCATCAGACGATTCATTTTCAATTTAGCCATGACATGTGAACCATTCAACCAGCTTAAGGAAAAACGTCAAGTTTAAATGAGGTTTCAAATGCCAACAGTCATTTGAAAAGATCAAGAAATACCTTTTAAATCTACCAATTCTAAAACCCCTGGTGTTGGGTAGACCATTGTTGCTTTACATCACAATGAATGAGACAACATGTGGCAGCTTCTTGGCGCAATATGAAGAAGGAAGTCGCATCGAGCATGCAATTTATTATATTAGCAAAACTTTTGTCCAGTACGAAAAGAAGTACTCCAATCGAAAAAACATGTCTAGCATTGGTTTGGATGTGTCAGAAGCTAAGACATTATTTACTAGCTTGTAAAGTCAAGATCCTCTCCAAGCTTAATCCTCTCAAGTACATCTTGGAACAGCCCTTCCTTAATGGATGCATCGCCAAATGACAAGTTCTGCTAATGCAATACGATCTTGAATATGTGTCTCAGAAGTCAATCAAAGGACAACCAATTGCGGATCAGTTGGCAGACTTCCACCAATACAAAGAAATTAGAATGAATGATGAGTTCCTTGATGGATCCAGGAATGTGATGGGAGCAAGCATAGACATCCTTCTTATCACTCCAGAAGATAAAATGATCATGTACTCTTTGAAACTTGACTTTTCATGTACCCATAACATGGCTAAATATGAAGCCCTCATATAAGGACTTGGTTCTTCATTGAGTTTTCAAGTTAAAATGGTGCATGCCTTCGGCAACTCTCAGCTTATCATAAATAAAGTGAATAGAGAATGGCAAGTCAAAGATGAAAAGTTGGTGTCATATCAAGAGATCGCTACCTCTTTGATCCATCAGTTTGAAGAAGTACAACTGGCTCACATAAAGAGAGAAGGTAACCCTATCACAGATGGTCTCGCAAGTCTAGAGTCCACCATCTCCTTTTGGTAACCCTATCGCAGATGGTCTCGCAAGTCTAGAGTCCACCATCTCCTTTTGAACCAATGAAGCAATCTGCTCTTTTGAGATTGGAATATTAGAATATCCTGCTTTTGAAACAATGACACAAGTTCATCATATCCAAGGGGGGAATATGCCTTGGTACCATGACATCAAAATGTACATTGAAAGCGGAGAATTCCCGACTGAAATGCCCAAAAATGAACAAAAAGCAATCCAACGTATGTCAGCGAGGTACTTCATTCTTGCAGGGGTATTATACAGACGTGGATTTAGTACTGAATACTCTTGTTGCCTTGATGAAGATGAGGCAAAGGAAGTCATCGAAGAATCACATCGAGGAGATTGTGGGGGCCAAGTTGGTTACCAAACCCCCACCAAACAGATAATTCGAGCAGAATATTATTGGCCTACTATGCAAAAGGATTGTTACCAATTTGTCAAAAAGTGCAAAGAATGCCAACTGCACGTTCCAGTGATTCATGCACCAGCCTCTCAATTGCGTTCTATGAAATCTCCTTGGCCATTTTCAATGTGGGCATTTGATGTAGTCGGACCAATATGCCCTACAGCTTCCAATGGCCATAAGTATTTTCTTGCTGGAACATTCTATTTTACAAAGTGTTGGTAGTCATCACACTCAGAACAATGGAAGGATGTCATATGTAGTGTCTTTCATTCACAAACATCTTCTTTGCAGATTTGGTGTCCCTCACGATATAGTATCTGACCACGGGACTCATTTCAAGAATGAAAAGGTGAGGCAGTTATGTAGCAAGTACTGCATCACACATCATTTTTCAGCTCCTTATTACCCCCAAGGCAATGGGCAAGCAGAGGCCACCAAAAAAATCCTGATCCGCATCCTAGAACAGACAGTAGAAACTGGAAGAGACTGGCATGAAAAGATGCATAACGCTCTATGGGCATATCGCACCACTTGAGAACCTCAACAATTGCTAATCCAGTAGAGCTAGTCTATGGAACATAAGTGGTTCCACCATTACATGTGTTGAAACCCGCTTTAAAGTTTGCTTCTCTCATAGAGCTTTCTCTAACTCAATATCAGTAGAAAAGGCTAATGCAGCTCCATTTGCTAGATGAAAGGAGGCTAAAAGCGGCTGAACATGCTGAAGCTTATCACCAAAGGGTGGCCAGGCAATTTGCCAAGTCAGTTATCGAGAGAGTTCAAAGTGAATGATTTGGTCCAACGATTTGCGGTGTACCTCAGAGGACAGTGGTGAGGTAAATGGGCACCGAATTGGGAGGGCCCGTATGTTATTAAGGAAGTCTTACCCCGTAATTCACACCGAATTATTGATGTTGATGGGGTGGAATTTACCGATCCTATTATTGCCCTTCAACTCAAGAAATGTTATGCCTAGTTCTCTTCTATTCGTTTTCCAATCAATGTCAAGTAGTTGTGTTTCCACATCTACTATTCAATCTAGATTCTTTTCAGTCGTAAAACATGACAATTACACATGTGCATTTTTTTATTATTATCGCTATAAGGCTTGAGAGCAATCCATGCAAGTCAAGGGTTAAACCTACAATATGAGGGCAACCCATGCGCGCAATGAGTTAAACTTGCAATGCTAGCCAAAGCAATCCATGCAGGTAAAGGGGTTAAACATGTACTACAAGCCAAAGCAACCCACACAGTTAAAAGGTTCAACTTGTGATGCAAGTCAAGGCAACCCATTCAGGGGTTTTAAACCTGAATTTGAAATCAGCAAACCCGTGCAGGTAAGGGGTTAAACCTGCAATTTAAGCTCAAACAACCCACTGAGGTGAGAGGGTAAACCTAAAATGTCACTCTACACATATTTTGTTTGAAAATTTTGTGGTGCTTATCTTTGTCACTATACACGGCTAACACCGTCTTAGCATCAAAGATGGGCATATGTAATCACCACAAATTTTAACAAGCCTAAAATCTAATTTGTGGATCCAAATTAGATCCAAAACCGCTAATTAGATCCAAATCAAGCATTTCAAAACCAATTAAGTTTGAAACGACATAACTTGAGTGTCACGCGTGCATGGACCTTGGGTTTAGGTCTCACCCAAGTTGTGCGCTCGAACCAAAATCAGATTCAAAACGAGACTGAAATAACTCAAAATAGAGTTGAGCACCCATTTTTATAGCAAAATTTTCCTTTTAAATCGAAAACATATTATATATAACAACATTCAATTTAAACTTAAAAAAAAAATAATTGCGATCGCGCGTTGCCATCGCTTGATCGAACGATCGCGCATCATTATCACGCGATCGAACGATCGCCTGCAGCATCGTGCGGCCGCGAGTGTTGCAGTCGCGCGACGTCGGCCGTGACCACACGTGTCGTGGTCGCGCGATGGCACGCATGACCATGTGTGCCGCGGTCGCGCGATAGTAGCCGGTGCTGTTGCCAGCCCCTTCCCCCTCCACCTTTTGACAATAGAAAAACCACCCTTTAGGGGGGCAGTTTTGGTCTTTCTGGGTGGGCAATGACCCTGCCCACATCAGAAAATGTTTTTTGTAGGCCTAATGGCCAATCATACCCATTTCAAACCTTTTTTTTTTTCAAAATAAATCAAAATTATTTGAAATTCGGATGAAAATGTTATAAAATTTCAAAAAAATTGAATTTTGGGTTTTGTCTCCAAAATCCTCTATAATTACCCCTTGTTTTCCTCCCTCTTGGGTGAGAGCTAGCCCTTAGAGAAGTTTTAGCAAATCTTCATTTGGGGACTTAGAAATTTTAGTCCTCTTTCTCCATTTCCCTCTTCCTCTCCCATTTTCACTCCCTCTCTCCTTCTCCAACAATTGGGAGCAAGCTTCATCAAGTCACAACTCTCTTGGAGGCCACAACTTCACCATTTTGGAGCTTCTACTCAAGGAAGTCTAGGACCTAAGGTGTTCATCCGACCTAAATCATTCTCACTAGAAGTATGTAATCAATATATCACCTCTTTCTTTCTTCATTTTCTTTTCACCTTCATCTCCCTATGGCCAAAGGAGATAGCACTCAATCTCTTTCTTTTTAGAAACAAGAGGCTATGCTCAAGTACATCGGGAGCATGCAGAGATGAGATGATCTTCCATTTCATGATTGAATCATGTTTTCTTTTTTATTAGATATACCGTTGTTTTTCTCCTTTCATTTACCTCTCATCTTCATCTCTCCATGGCCAAAGAAAATAGCACTCAATCTCTATTTTTCAAATACAAGAGACTATGCTCAAGTGCACCGGGAGCATGCAAAGATGAGATGATCTTTCATTTCTTGATTGAATCATGTTTTCTCTTTTATTAGATATAGCATTGTTTTTTTTTCTTAATTTTCCTCTCATCTTCATCTCCCATGGCCAAAATAGATAGTACTCAATTTCTTTTTCTAGAGACAAGAGGCTATGATCAAGTGCACGGGAAGCATGCATAGATGAGACGATCTTTCATTTTATGATTGAATCATGTTTTCTCTTTTATTAGATATAGCATTGTTTTTCTTTCTTCATTTTTCTCTCATCTTCATCTCCCCAAGGCCAAAGGAGATAGCAGTCAATCTCTTTTTCTAGAGACAAGAGGCTAGGCTCAAGTGCACCGGGTGCATGCAAAGATAAGATGATCTTTCATTTCATGATTGAATCATATTTTCTCTTTTATTAGATATAGCATTGTTTTTCTTTCTTAATTTTCCTCTCATCTTCATTTTCCCATGGCCAAATGATAACACTCAATCTCTTTTTTTAAAGACAAGAGACTATGCTCAAGTGCACCGGGAGCATGCAAAGATGAGATGATCTTTCATTTCATTATTGAATCATGTTTTCTCTTTTATTAAATATAGCATTGTTTTTCTTTCTTCATTTTACTCTC
Source organism: Nymphaea thermarum (assembly GCA_011799765.1). Lineage (NCBI taxonomy): Eukaryota > Viridiplantae > Streptophyta > Magnoliopsida > Nymphaeales > Nymphaeaceae > Nymphaea > Nymphaea thermarum. Next base: position 176,951 of record JAANDH010000280.1, on the reverse strand, counting down.
ATCTTCATCTCCCCATGGCCAAAGGAGATAGCACTCAATCTTTTTTTTTTTAGGCAAGAGGATATGTTCAAGTGCACCGGGAGCATGCAAAGATGAGATGATCTTGCATTTCATGATTGAATCATATTTTCTCTTTTGTTAGATATAGCATTGTTTTTCTTTGTTCATTTTCCTCTCATTTTCATCTCCCCAAGGCCAAAGGAGATAGCACTCAATCTCTTTTTGTAGAGATAAGAGGCTATGCTCAAGTGCACCGGAAGCATGCAAAGATGAGATGATACTTCATTTCATGATTGAATCATGTTTTCTCTTTTACTGGATATAGCATTGTTTTTCTTTCTTCATTTTTCTCTCATCTTCATCTCCCCAAGGCCAAAGGAGATAGCACTCAATCTCTTTTTTTTAGAGACAAGAGGCTATGCTCAAGTGCACAGGGAGCGTGAAAAAATGAGATGATCTTTCATTTCGTAGTTAGATTATGCCCTCCCTCATAGTTTAACCTTTCTCTTTCCATCATCCTCTCTCTCTCTCTTTCCTTCCTTGAATATTGTCTATATATTATCTATGCATAGTTGCTTGGTTTTTCATTTATATGTGATTGTATGTTGGGAATGAGAGTTGGTTTAGGGTTCTTTATCTTTATCTTCATATTAATTTTTGAAGTTGCGAGTTGTCCAACCTGGGGAAAACCCTCACGAAAATGTATATGTTAATATGCATTTGTATGTCATTTTGTGTTAGTTTCCTTTCTAAGCACCCAATTTGTCACGACCTTTTAACACTCAAACATTTTTTTTTTAACATAAAGCATCGAGGTGTGACTACACAACAATTCAAAAAGACGATGAGCAAAACAATTCAAAACAATGGGGCAAACTTTCATTTATATAACCATTTTGTTTCATGCAAAACCACATCTATGTGTATAACCAAAAATGCCCCAACTATATGATTGATGTCTAACAAAAACAAGACATCAATACAAATAAACCAAGACACGCCGTTTTACCAAAGACCCAAAACCTCCCCAGTAGGATGTGAGTGAAGCCATCTGCTCAACCTGCTGCCCCGGGTCCGCCAAAACCTGAAAAAGGAAACAACTGAAGGCTCAGCCTTCGTAGTATGGCAACAAGCCAGAAAAATACCAAACCCTTTCATGTAGGGCTCAAATAAGAGAACAAATATCAAAATCATCTATCATCATATCATTTCCGAACAGGTGGGACCAGTGGCAAAAGCGGGATGTCTTCCAACACATGGCCACATCCCACTGGCTTCTCATCTCTTATTCATTCATTCTTATCATTATAATTACACATTCACAAGATGACTGGCTAGCTCATGAGGTTGGTACACTTCACGAGTGCACCCACACCTCCAATTGCCTCCACACGAGGTCTACACATAACATTAACAGTCATTGCTAGCCGTCATACAATATGGGTACAACAACCCTCCAATTCATTCATTTACATCATTGTCCACGGCAATGTGTATGCAACAAAACACAACATTCACATCAATTATCACATCAGCCACATCTTGGAAAAACTTTGCAAAACCATTGAGAGTAGTCTCGATCTGTGATGGGCTCGTAGCTGTCCTATGCAGTTATCAATCTAAGATGCTTTCTAATGCACAATTGGGGTCGAGGAGACACTCAACTCGATACCCCGCCTCATCTGTCCTAAACAGTTATCAATTCTAGCATGCACATGCAAATGCGTAACATTTTCAAAACAAGCTTCTAATAGCTTTCCAAAACAAAACTTGTCACATGACCAATCATTCACAATCACACACATCAGTCACATCTTTCAAAATTTAGCCAAACTACGGAGAGTAGTCTCAATTCGTGATTGGCTCGTAGCTGTCCTACGCAATTATCATTCTAAGATGCTCTCTAGTGCACAATCGGGGTCGAGGAGACACTCGACTCGATACCCCACCTCATCTTTCCTAAACAGTTATCAATTCTAGCATGCACATGCAATTGCGTAGTCATTTAACACAAACAAAACTAATCACATACCTTCAATCTTATGCATACATTCATTCAATCATAGTACAATCATTCAATCACTGCATACATTCATTCAGTCACATTCCAATTCGAGGATCCAATGATCCTGGAACACACATTCACAAATTGGCCCCAGGTAGGGATTTGCCTGGAATGCCGCCATACCTGTCGCGCGTCCACAAAACACTTCAAAACTACAAGCCACGTTGCTCAAGGTCTACTTGAAGTGCTCGGTGTACCTGCAACCACAGTCAAACGATAAGTTCTCTATTCGCATCGCTATACAACATATACAAATCTGAAAATGCCATCATCGAGGCTAGTCTTCGCCTCAAATGGGTGTCGACCCACAAAGCCCTCCAAAAAGGGTCTCTTCCCAACCCTCGAGGTTGCCACTAATGATTAGAACTCAAAACTTGTATTCGACTTATCACATGTACGATTCTCACTTGTTTTCCTTAGTTGAGGTGTCTTCCCCACCTTAAGATCCTCAACATAAAACATATACGCACATCAATAGCAACATGTCTCTCAAGCTCGCTAAAACGATTCTAAACGTCCACCACAAAAATACAATCTCTACCATGCTTCTCTATTTCTTCGAAACTCAACACCTCATGTTCAAAAGATCATTAAAGACATGAATCATCGCTTCTCCAACATAATCATACACTTTCCCCAAAATAGCGACATCGTTAACAAACATCCAAATTCATCAAATCTTAAATCTAGCATGCTTCATGAATAATTATACATGCTCTAACAACAAATATACAACAATCTAGGCTCGATTAGGCCTTTCTCACCCCAATTTAAGCATCCAAACTGCTGCAACCCTTCTAGCAGCCACTTCACGCGTCCGGTCAAGTGTCAATGCCCAAGATTACTTGCTGTCGCTGCTCACCACACGCCCTACTTGTTGGTAAGAGGGGAAAAAGCATCCCCAAACTGCAATCCGACCCAAAAAGCCATAAATGAGTCAACAATCGTCCAAATGAAGTTCAAAACAGAATCTGTCATTAGGAGAGACCCACGGTAGTAGTGGGAAAAGCTTAAATGAAAGAGAGAAAGGGGTGCTGACAGAGAAGGGAGACAACGAGAGAAGGAGGGTTCCGATAAAAAAAGGGTAAAACGGCAGAGGGAAGGGGAAATCAAGTGGAGCAATGGAAGAGATGGTGAAGAGGAGACGGACGGGACAAGGAGGGGGCTTTAGCAGAAAGGGAGAGGAAGAAAACGTGTGGTAGGGGGGGTGCTGTCGAAGGAGGGAGAGGTTGCGTGGGAGGGAGGAGAAGAAGCAGACAGAGAGGGCGAGAGAGAGCTTACCATGCTACCGCCGTTGCCGTTGCTCCACCCACCGTCCTCGATCTTCACTGTGTTGGTCATAGCAGGTGAAGAGGGGAAACAATGGAGAAAAGGAGAAACGAGGAAGGGGAGACGGCTGCAGCGTCGGGGCCCCTTACGTGAGTGGGGCTCGGGTCCGGGTCTGGGCCCTGACCCGACCCGCTCTGCCAAAACAACGAGCGTTACATCCTACCCTCCTTAAAAAAAAAAATCGTCCTCGAAATTTATATCATACCTCAGTGCAAGAACAAGTGCGGACATTGTCTTCTGCATGTCCTCCTCAGGTTCCCATGTGTTGTCCTTCAATCCATGGTACTACCATTCCACCTTCACTAAAGGAATTTTCTTAGTGCGAAGCACTTGCTCTCTATGATCCACATTTCTAATAGGTTTCTCTTCCATTATCAAATCATCTTGCACTTGAACACCTTGAAAGTCAATCACATGTGTTGGATCTGGTACATAGTTTCGAAGCATGGAAAAATGAGAAACATCATGAACAAGACTCAAGTTAGGTGGCAGTGTCAATCTATACTTCACCTCTCCAATCTTTCTAATATCTCAAAAGGTCCGATGAACCTTGGGCTCAACTTTCCCTTATCAGTTGCACTTGGTCCGTGTAGTGTTGTAATACTAAAGAGTTTTTAATGTTACCATCACCTAATTCGGTCCAACAAGCTGGTGATCTGCATGGCCTTCCATACAAAGCCTCAAAAGGTGTCATCCCAATACTAGAGTAGTAACTGTTATTATATGCAAATTCTGCCAATTTCACATGTTTATCTCATTCTCCTTTCCACTCTAAGATACATGCACGCAACATGTCTTCATGTCTTCTAAGGTCTGAATGGTCTTCTCCAATGGTCCATCAGTTTGGGGGTGGTACGTTGTGCTCAGCTTAAGCTTGATACTCAATGCCCTTTGCAATTACCCCCAAAACCTAGAGGTAAAACATGGATCTCGATCCGCAATGATAGACTTTGGCACTTCATGCAATTTCACTATCTCGCCAATACATAACTCTGCGAGACTTTCTAAGGACTTACTGATTCTTATTGGCCGAAAATGAGCAAACTTCGTAAGTCAATCAACAATCACCCATATGGCATCATGCTGTCTTCAGGTGTAAGGCAACCCAACCACAAAATCCATCGTAATGTCTTCTCATTTCCACACTGGGATATCGATTCTTTGCAACAAGCCTCCTGGCCGTTGATGCTCTGCTTTGACCCATTGGCAAACTAAGCACCTTGCTACATATTCTGCACTTTCACACTTCATTCCAGGCCACCAAAAATTTCTTTTCATATTTTTGAAACATCTTTGTACTGCCAGGGTGTATAGAAAACTTAGATTTGTGAGCGTCATCAAGCAACTGACGCTTCACCCCTTCATCTCTAGGGACCCACAATCATTGCCAAAACCACAATAAACCATCTATACCAAGGAGAATTTGCCTTCTTGCTTTCTTCCATGTTTTTAGCAAAATCTGGATCTTTCTTTTTCTTCAATATAAGCTCTTCCAACCGAGGATATCGTATCAAGGCCGTCGTTTTCACCACAAGGTAAGGCTGCCATGCTATCACATCTTGCAACAATTTCCAAGAACGAGTCAACATACTGCACATCATTGCTTTAGCCTGTCTGCTCAAAGTATCAACCACCACATTCACTTTTCATGAATGATATGATATTGTGAAGTCATGATCTTCATCTTCTTTGCCTCAAATTGGGAAATATGTACTTCAATCACTTGTGGTCTGTAAACACCTCAAATGTTGCACCATAGAGGTAGTGTCTCCACATCTTCAATGCGAACACAACTGCTCCCAACTCCAAATCATGAGTGGGATAGTGTTGCTCGTGTGTCTTCAACTGCCTTGATGCATAAGCCACTACATGGCCATGTTGCATCAATACACACCCAAAACCGATTCCCGATGCACCTGTGTACACTACAAAACTAGAATGACCTGATGACAGCGTCAGAATAGGGGCAGTAGTAAGCTTGTCCTTCAAAGTTTGAAAACTCTTCTGACACTTTTCATTCCAAACAAACTTCACTCCTTCTTCTCAATAGCTTATTCATGGGTGTAGCTATTTTTGAGAAGTCTTGTATGAATCTGTGATAGTATCCTGCCAATCTCAAAAAGCTTCTAACCTCGGTTACATTACATGGCGGCTTCCAATCCTGTATCGCTGACACCTTAGCCGGATCCACGAATACACCATCCTTTGAGATTACATGACCCAGAAAGTTTACTTTCTCTAGCCAAAATTCTAATTTTAAGTATTTGGCATAAAGCTTATGCTTGCGCAAAAGACTCAATACGCTTCCCAAGTGTTCTCTATGCTCTGTCTTACTATCTGAGTACACCAAAATACCATCGACAAACACAATAACAAATCGATCCAAGAACTCTTGGAAAACCCGATTCATGAGGTCCATTTACGCTGCAGGAGCATTGGTCAAACCAAAAGGCATGACCCTGAATTCATAATGACCATATCTAGTTCAAACAGCAGTCTTAGAAACATCTTCCTCTCGTATCAAAAGTTGATCATAACATGCCCTCAGATCGATCTGGGAAAATACTTTTGCACTCTTGAGTTGATCAAACAAGTCTTCAATTCTAGGAAGCGGATACTTGTTGTCGATATGTCTTGATTCAACATGCAGTAATTAGGGGTGGGCATCAGGCCGGCCCGCTAAGACCCGGCCCGGGTCGGCCCATCGGGCCTGAAGCCCGGGCCCGGCCCGATAATCTTGTCGAGCCGGGTATCGGGCTTAACCACCAAAAGTCAGCCCGCCCCGACCTGCCTCCTTCTTCGGCGATTCCGCCGCGTCAGCCTCGCCCACTCCCCCGGCAACGACGGCACAGAGACGCGTGGCATCCTCGCTTGTGGCACAGGCGTCCTCCTTGCTGTCTCTGTGGCCCTCGTTGGCCTGGGCGAGGACCTGTTCCAGGTTGCTCCTCAGCGCATTGGCCGTCGCTTCGTTGCTCCTGGGAGGTTCTGCCATATCTGGTTTTTGATGCATAGGGACCTGACTCTGTCTTCCAAGGCGCAGTTGACCTTTCCTATGCTCTCTATCTCTGCTTCCTTCTGCTTCAGTTTCTTTACGATGGTGCATTCCAAAACCACCATAAGAGGCTTCGATTGTCGCTTCTACTTCTCCTCGAGGTCTGATCTCACCCTTTCCGTCTGCACAGCTCGACCGATCGGTTCAATAAAAAGTTCGCAGGGTTCGATCTTTTCTTTGGGTAGCAGTCAAAATTAAGAGATAAAACATAAAAGTAGCTGCTCTCTCTTTCTCGATCGATCTCTCCGTGTATGTGGCTAACCAAAGAGCATGGAATTGATCAACAGAAGGGAAGGGCGTGTACCTGGAGGGCAATGAACCGTTCGATTTCCTGTTGCAGCTGCTGAATCGGGGCGGCGACATCCTCACCTAAGATAGACAACTTGGTTCCAGCAGCCGAAGAGCTCGGCATGATCAACGGCGGATTCTCTCTCGCCGGAGGAAAGGAATCACCNAGAGGGGGAGCCGGGACTCAGGAGCGGAGAGGGAACCAGAGAGGGACTGAGAACGGGTCGCGAAGAAGGGTCAGCGAGGGAGAGGGAACCAGAGAGACATTGAGGGAGAGGGGGAGCAGAGAGGGGGAGCCGAGAGGGAGGGGAGCGAGCGGGGGACGGAGGCGGAGGGGGAACCAGAGAGGGACTGAGGGAGAGGGAGCAGAGAGGGAAGGGATGGACAGCCCGGCCCGGGACCACTACCGAGCTGGAAAATCTAGCCCGGCCCGGGCAAGATTTTCCCAGGCCCAGGCCCGGGCCGGCCCGTCGGCGGCCCGGCCCGACGCCCAGGCCTAGCAGTAATCTATACACAACCGCATTGTTCCATCATTCTTCTTAACAAATAACACGGGCGCTCCCCAATGTGACACACTTGGTCGAATGAGTCTCTTACCTGCAATTGCTTCTTCAATTCTTTTAATTATGTCGGTGCCATTCGGTATGGTGCCTTAGAAATGGGAATTTGTCCCTGGTAACAACTCTATCTTGAATTCCACTTCTCCTGTTGGAGGTAAACTTGACAGTTCTTCAGGAAATTCATCGGTACTCACTCACAACGGCAACATCCTGTAACCTCACCGGTTCAGTCTCATTGGTCAACACGTTGACCAAGAATGCCACACTCCCAAATTTTAACAATCGTTTAGTCTTTAATGTAGACACCAATATCTTATCAGTGCGATTGGCTCTTCGTGCTTGGAATTCTACTGATTCCATCTCATTAGTCCACAATGGTATTTGTTTCTCTCTGCAATCTATAATGGCACAATGTGTGCATAGTCAATCCATGCCCAAAATGACATCAAACTCACTAAAACTTATGAATTACCAATTGTGCAGGTAAGTGAAATGGGTGGGTCTCCACGTCCACCATTTGGCATCACCTTTCAACAAAATACGAACCATAGCTAACTTTGTCACATTCTGGCATCTTAAGGAGCACAAAGATATGTTCACCCTCTTCAATCCATTCTTCTGTCTTGATAGGGTTTGGGTACCCACACTAGTCTGGGCGTACTGTTGCCTGACATACTATCATCCAATCAAATCTTAAATCTAGCATGCTCCATTAATAATTATACATGCTCCAACAACAAATATACAACAATCTAGGCTCGATTAGGCCTTGCTCACCCCAATTTAAGCGTCCAAACTGCTGCAACCCTTCTAGCAACCACTTCACACGTCCGGTCAAGTGTCAATGCCCAAGATTACTTGCTGCCGCTGCTCACACGCCCTACTTGTTGGTAAGAGGGGAAAAACCATCCCCAAACTACAATCCAACCCAAAAAGCCATAAATGAGTCAACAATCGTCCAAATGAAGTTCAAAACAGAATCTGTCATTATGAGAGACCCACGGTAGTAGTGGGAAAAGCTTAAATGAAAGAGAGAAAAAGGCGCTGACAGAGAGGGGAGACAACGAGAGAAGGAGGGTTTCGATAAAAAAAAGGGTATAAAATGGCATAGGGAAGGGGAAATCAAGCGGGGCAATGGAAGAGATGGTGAAGAGGAGACGGACGGGACGAGGAGGGGGCTTTAGCAGAAAGGGAGAGGAAGAAAACGTGCGGCAGGGGGGGGGGGGCTGTCGAAGGAGGGAGAGGCTGCGTGGGAGGGAGGAGAAGAAGCAGACAGAGAGGGCGAGAGAGTGCTTACCACGCTGCCACCATCACCACCGCCGCCGCTGCCGTCGCCGCTGCTCCACCCACCGTCCTCGATCTTCACTGTGTTGGTCATAGCAGGCGAAGAGGGGAAACGACGGAGAAAAGGAGAAACGAGGAAGCAGAGACGGGCTGCAGCGTCGGGGCCCCTTAAGTGAGTGGGGCTCGGGTCCGGGTCTGGACCCTGACCCGACCCGCTCTGCCAAAACAACGAGCGTTACACAATTGAAAACCCTAATGAGTGTCTCGTTATATTGCTTGTTTTTTCTTCCATACCCAGCGGTGGAAGAAATGTATCCCTTGTAAGAAACTAAGTAATAACATTCTATGTTTTTATATAAATCATATTTTCCAAAACATTTTCAAAAGAAACCTTCTAATACGGCCTTAGGGACTTAGCTTAGACTCTTGCATGAGTCCAAGCTTTCGTCCAGCCCATATTAAACTTGAAGTTGGTAATTTTAAGTTATTCCTTGATTTCTAATCTTGTGAAGGCACGTATGTATATACATGTTATGTACTTCTTTGCACACATGATGATCTCCCCATCTTTCTCTCTCTATGCTTTCACTTTCCATTTTACAAATTTTCATATGTGCATGGATGTGTATGCACATGTGCTCTATTTCCTCACTTTTGAATATTTTATTCCTCTTTCCAAGACAAATATCTTTCCTTACAAAATTTCTTATGCATACCCATATATACGTATGTATATTTTTCTTTTCCTCTAAAACTTTTCTTTCTCTTCAAAGCAATACATTTTTTTTCTCTTAAGCTTTCGTATATGTATATATGTGTATAAGTGATGGTATGTACACATATATGCACGTCTTTCTCTATATCTCTCTCTTTCTTTTCATAAGAGTGTTTTATCTCTTGTATTTTTTTTAAATTTTCCTCTCATGATCTTTTTATTTACCGACTTCATTAAGACCACAAACTAAGTAATGACCTAATATTGGAATCATGCTTCATGGTGTACAATTTCAATCCCCTTTCAAAAACTTTTCCTTATTATATACAATAATTATAAAAACGAAAATCTTAAATGTATGTTATAGTATGAATGACTTTAGCTGAATGTCATGGTAGAAATGTTTTATTATCTTCCAATCGTATAGGATGAATGTATCCATGTATTCACATTCACTTAATATCACAAATGAGCACAATCACATCTCTAAAAGAACTTAAGCAAGATGAGATGAAGCTCTAAATATGTGGTAACTAAATTAGAGTAAAACCTCAAACCTACTTAAAGTCTTAAGAGAACAATAAAGTGATTTCAAAATGATTTTCCAAGCTTTCTAAATTATATTCACAATGATTTCTCAATTCTAGTTTTCCCCAAAACATTTCACATTCTCAAGTAATTCTTCAAGAACATTTTTAAAAATTTAAAACAACAAACTTTCAACATTTTTCTCAAACACTACACCGCATATAGAATCAAAAAGATGTTTAAGTTCAAACGAATTGCATCAATGATAAACGTAGTCCTTGGCTCATGCGCATTTTTTGGCCTGGCTGGGTGGGCTTTAGCCCTGCCCACACCCCCAAAGGGTGTTTGCACGGCTAGTGGCCAATCCCACTTAGTCAAAGCCTATTTTTTAAAAAAAAAAATATTCAAAAATACTTGAAATGCGCATGAAGTTCTTATTAAATTAAAAAAAATCAAATTTTAAATTTTGGCTTATAAATACCTTCACAATCTTCCTTCTTGGGCATGAGCCAACCATGTAGGAACATCTAATGTTTCCTCACTTGAAATTTTTTATTTTTCCTTGGTTGTCTCTTTATATTTTTTTCTTCTTCTCTAACTTTGGAAGCAAGATTCTCCAGGTTTCAATTCTTCAAGAGAACATGAAAACATATTAGAGATATGTAGTCCTCATTTCATTTTCATTTTTTGTTTCCCATTGCTACCCCCCCCCCCATGGCATACAAGAAAGCTCTAATGATGTCCTTTCTGGAATCGAGAGCTACATCTTGAGTGCACCGGGAGCATGAGCAAGGGAAACCAAATTCTATTTCTTCATTTATTTTCAAAAATATGCTTGTTATATTGTTCTACACATCGGTTATGCTTGAGATGACGCTTGCATGATGTATTTATTTTCCTTAAGCAATGAGAAAATGCAAGGCAAGAATGAGTGCTTGGGCTGAGATTTCTTCATTCTTTTGTTGATTTTTGAGGTTGGAACTTGTCCAACCCGAGAAAGCCCCTCACGAATTTGTACATGTTAATATACATTCTTCATGTCATTCTCATGCTTAGTTTCTTTTTAACCACCTGATTAGGGACCCCAATGAGTTTTTTCCTATGTTGATCTTCATTTCATGTATGCTTGATTTTCTTCCATATCCAACGGTGGAAAAATATATTCTCTTGTAGACAACAAACTAATCATGCTTTCATGTTCATATACAAAAATATTTAGAAACATATTTTCAAAAGATTTTCGAAAGCAAGAACCCCTCTAATGAGGTCTTGGAGACTTAGCTTAGGCTCTTGCATGAGTCCAAGTTCCTCTCCAGCCTACATAAAAATTGATGTCGGATATTTTCAAGTCATTTCTTCATTTTAACTTTCATGAACACATATATGTGTATACATATTATATACATATGTGTGCACATGACTATCTCTCTTTGTCCTTATTTTTTTATGATTTAACACATTCTTTTACAAACTCCTGTATACATATATATGAATATATATATATATATATATGTGTGTATTTCATTTTAAAATCTCTCTCTTTTTTTCTAAAATCTTCTTCTCCTGTTGTATTTGATTTACACTTTCTTTTCACAAGCTTTATTATATGTATCCATATGTGTATATATATATATATATATATATATATATATATATATATATATATAAACATATCTCTCTTTCTCTTAAATCCCTTGCTTTTGTGATTTTTAAATTCTCTCTCTCTTTCTTTTTCCCTATTATTTTCATATTCAAGTCTCTCCTCTTTTCCAATCTTTTTAATATTTTTCTTTCAAGATGTTTTCATTTGCCAACTTCATCAAGACCAAAACTCAAGTAATGACCTAATATTGGAATCATGCTTGATGGTCTAGAACCTCATTTCATTTTCAAAAACTTTTCTTTCTTCATAAAAATATTTATGACAATTATAAAATGAGAAACTTAGATGTATGTGATGGTAGGAATGCTTTGAGATGAATGTTATGGTAGGAATAAATGATTTTCTTTCAACCATGTAGAATCAATGTATTCATACATCCATCTTCACTTAACATCACAAATGATCACAAGCACCTCTCTAAAAGAATTGAAGAAAGATGAGATGGAGCTCTAGCTAGCTAGCAACCGAATTAGAGCAAAGTCTCAAACCTACTTAACTTCTTAAGAGAACACTAAAGTCGATTCAAAAGGTGATCTTCAAATGTTTCCAAACAATATTTGTAAAGATTTTTCAATTCAAGATTTTCCAAATCAGAACGTTTTATACTCTCAAATGATTCTTCAAAAACTTTCTCAAAAATTTGAAACATCTAGTCTTCAATATTTTCTCAAATACCGCACCTCATTTAGGATAAAAAAGATGTTTAAGCAAAAACAAAATGCATCAAGAATAAACATAGCCTCTGGATTGATTACCCCCGGTAAAGGTGCTGGGAATGGTCGATCCTCATACCGACGGACGAGTCCCTTTCTCTCTCATTTCTAAACAAAACCTCATTTTTCTAAAGCACTCCAAAAACCAAAAATTATTGGGGATGCGAACAACTATGTGAGGAATGAGCTAAAAAATATGCTCCTCATGGAAGAGGCAGTATGGAGGGAGTGGTCCCGCATTAGATGGCTGGCCGAAGGAGATAATAATACATGTTATAGCCAATAGTAGGCTGGCTAAAAGAAACATCAAAGTGTTAGAAGTTGACGGTGCAACTCTTCGTGAGGAGGATTATGTTTGCGCAGATTACTTCTACAATTTGCTTGTGTCAGATGTGGCTGCAGGGAGCTCTTTTTATGGCATTGAGGAAGGAGAGATGGTTAGCAATAAGGAAAATGATATACTTCTCAGACCGGTTTCCTTTGTGGAAGTCCATAAGGCAGTAAAGTCCCTTGATATGGACAGTGCTACTAGGCCAATGGATTCTCAAACTACTTTTATCAAGGGTATTGGCCCATTATTGGTAATGATCTTAGCCGAGTTGTTCAATACTTCTTTCTCAAGGGTAAGATGGTTTGTAGTGTCAATCACACTATGATATGTTTGATAACAAAAAAAAACAAATGCTAAGAGCATGGATGACTTTAGACTCATATCCCTTTGTAATATGATATACAAAATTATATCCAAAATCATGGTGCACTACATGAGAGTTGTTCTGGACCGACTCATCCAACCTAGCCAAGTAGCTTTCACGAAAGGTAGGCATATCCAAGATCACACCTTATGGGCTAATGAGATGATTAATACAGATAAGTTTTGGGGGAAAAGGAAGTTGTTGTTTGAAGTTTGGCCTTTCGAAAGCTTATGATAGAGTTTCTTGGTCATTCTTGCAAGGCAACATGCTCCTTGTCGGCTTCCATCCTAGATGGATTGAGCATATCATGATGTGTGTACAGTAGGTCACCTACGAGGCTATTGTCAATGGGAAGCTCAGTAATAGATTTATAGGGAACGGAGGAGGAAGATTTGATGTCCCCATATCTCTTTGTTATTGTTATGAAGATGTTAAATAAAAAACTTTTTTCAAATAGAGGTTCAATGTAAGAGCATCCAAGTCCCCATACTTCATAGAGTTAGAAAGGAAGTTGCTGCCATTATGTTTGCAGATGAGGTCTTTATGATCTCCAAAGCCAACATGAGATCTTTCACTTCTATTAAAAAGCCTTTTTGAGCAGAGTTGGCTTGTATGAAGGTTAATGAAGACAAATCTGAGTTGTATTTGATGAAGACTATAGCGTGTCAGGCAGAGGATTTGAGGATAATAATCCACTGGCCTTTCGGTGTGCTTCCAACTAATTATCTTGGAGTTCCTCTATTCATCGGAAAGCTTGCAAAGGAATTGTGTGGGGCCGCTGATCCAAAATATGGCAAAATGATTAGCTATTTGGAAAGCCAAAATGTTATCTTTTGCGGGAACCCTCTCTTATAAAGTATGTTCTCTAGACTCTCCCCCACTACTGAATGAAGGTTTTTTAGACTGCCCACATTAGTGGTGAGGAAAATTTAGCAAATGTGCATGAGGTTTTTCTGGAATGAGAGTGATAGCGTCCGACACAGTCATTATATTAAGTGAGATAGACTTTTCCTTCCCTCTGATAAAGGGGAAGTTGGGCTTCAAAAGCTTGCAGATACCAACAAAGCACTTCTAGCTAGTAGGTGTTCTAGACTTATGCTGCATAATGGATTATGGGCTGACTTGTATAAAGACAAGTAACTTAGAGGTCGTTTGATGGCTACAGGACACGGGTGTCCTTTCTACTCAAATTTTTCATCAAATGTTGTCCGCAGGACAGGCTGGACACGATGGACAACTAGACACAAGTATAAATACTTTTTTTGTCCCATTTCATTCTGAGCTTACCCTCGGAACATACGAGACAGAACACTTCCTCTCCCGCCCCCCGACGAACACGAGCTCCAACCCCGAGCCCTCGATGCCATCTCTTTCTCCTCACCTCTACCCCCCAGCTGCCTTTCTCCTCACCTCTACCCTCCAGCTGCCTTTCTCCTCCATCTTCGCCCTCGTCTCTACCCCCGAGCTGCCCTAGCCCTTCCTCTTTCTCTCCTTCTCCTCTGTCACCCAAGCTGCCCTAGCCCTTTCTGTTTCTCTACCCCATCTCTTCTTCTCCTCCGTCGCCTACACAGATTCTATTTGTTTCTCTTGCAGCATCGTTTGCAGCTCATCAGCGGGCGTCCTCGAGTAGCTCCTCAGCAGCGCGTCTTCCAGCGGCTCCTGGGCGGTGGCTTGCGGTGGTGATAGGTAAACTCTCTCTCTCTCTCTCTATCTATCTATCTCTCTCTCTCTCTCTCTCTCTCTCTCTCTCTCTCTCTCTCTCTCTCTCTCTCTGTGTGTGTGCTCATTTTTTCCGCCTCCTGTCTCTCCCTCGGCCCATTTTCAGCACACATTTCTGACAGCGGCAGAGGGGCTTTATGGTCTTCTTCTTCTTCGTGAACCAACGCAGCATCTCCTACAAGCGTTGCATGTTTTCCCTCTTTTCCTTCCCTCTTTGGCGTCTTTTTTGTCCTCTATGGTTCAAGGGTTTTCTTTGAATAGGGATGTAGATTTGTTTGAGTGGGGATACCTAATGAGGCATGGTTGGAGAAAAAAAAAGTTATCTCCAGCATGCTTAGGATAAAACATGTTTCTTTTGCTTTCAAGGAGGGTCATGAGTAGGTTCAGTCAGCCTTTGGGGGTCTTAAATATAAGTATGTCCTTTTGTTATTGTGATTCTGAAGGCTTATTTTGCATATGCCCTTTCCTTATTGTGATTCTGAAGGCTTATAGTGCATTACACACAATCAACCTTTCAAATTTCTGCAGGTTTACAAAGTATTGCAGAAGGTTTACTACAAGAACTGAGAATCTATTGTTAATCTCTTGTTTTCCTTTGGGATTATTTGCAACAAATTTTTTATTTTTTCACCATCAGTTATCAATGTCTACTAGGAATTCTGATTCTTGCCATCTTAGCTGATTTTGTTTTTGAACAATGTATTCCTTCATTGTTGGCAATATGGCTCTATTCTTCTCTCTTATTCCTTGGACTCTCTATTGGGGATGATGGACCTAGCTACCATTCCTCTGGTCCTAAAAGCCACTAGAGAGAAGGAATGACCACTTGGTGAATGTCATATATGAGTGGCGGACATATAGTTATTGGCATGTGGAAGGAATAAATTTTCTCTGTTGTGTCCTTGTGGAAGGAATAAATTTTCTCTGTTGTGTCCTTTTACTTCATGAATTTATGTCTTCTTTCTTGGTTCAGTCTGAAATTGTAGCCATTGAGTGTTGGGAATAACTGGGAAATACTGTGACACTGTAGTTGGACGAATGAAAAGTCCTGTTGGAATTTGCCTCGTATTCTTCTATCCACTTTCCTGAGAGAATGACATACGAAACACATTCTTTGTGTTTGCATTTTCTTCTTGTGAGGAGGACAATGAGGATGCAGAAACCAATCACAAAGCATCCTCTCTAGAGGCTTCTCAGAAAGGAGACGGGAATATGAGAACATCATCTTATGCTCCATCAAAAAAAGGGAGACTGCTTTTAATTTTTTTAACATCATGAAAGAAATAGAAATTTGATGTTGCAAAACTATAGCTTATAAATTGTCTGAGGGTATGCTGACGAAATATGTGAGTTTATAAGTTGAGAATGCCCCCTGTCAAAGTTGAGTATGCGATTAAAATATTTTCATAGTTTGCCTTGTGACTTGTTGGCATTACTACATGTATTTCAGCATACAGTCTGATAAAAATGTTATGAGAATGCCGGTGACTACACTAACTATTTGCTTTTACAGGTTTCTCTCTCTCTCTAGGGTGTGATATTTAAGTAAGGTTGTTGCTTTTCATTGCAGGGATTTGGTGAGAAATGCATGCCAAGAGGTCAATGTACATTCGGAGCTAGGCTGCACGATGATGAAATCAAGCTCCTAACCTTGTTTGTGAAGTCGCAGGATGAACAAGGATGGCCAAACATTGAGATTTATCAAGATTGATCTTTGTAGACAAGGGCATTTCTATAGAAAAGGAGGGCTTCAAATATTGAATAATATATAATATTTATACATCTACTTGGTATTGTCAGAAAAAACTACTATCAGAATCTTATAGGCACCACTTATGGTTCAACGTGGCAAATTGGTTTCAGCTTGTTTGTCAACTTTCTTCATTAATGAAAAAAAATGTTGCTCTGGGTCTTATTTTTTTTGGTTGTCTGAATAGTTGGCACGTACAACTCAGTAAGGTCTGGAAGCTGGAGGATATATGTCCTAGTTGTTTGAGCATTGTTAATGTAACAACTGCAGTCGATTGACTTTCTTTCATCATACTTCATGGTAAAATTTCTTACTGTTTCAACCATTAACTTGTTTTCTATCTGTCATGCTCTCTCTCTCTCTCTCTCTCTCTCTCTCACACACACACACACACACACACACACACACACACGAGAAGTGCATAATGGTCTATCAACTCTCATATTTGTGAAGTATTTCTTGGAAAAAATGCTAGATGTTTTTAGACTACTATTCACCACCCCATATAAGTTGCTGCCCTCAAGAAAGTTGCAGACATGCGGTTGTGGTCTATTCAAACATCGGATAGAACAAACAATTCAAACATAATATAAACAAATACCAGACAGACATAACTAACCATGGAAGACACAAACATTGGACAGAACGGATAGATCGGACAAGACAGAAACAAACGTCAGAAAGAACAGACACACACGAAACAAATGTTGGACAAGAAGAACGTAGTGTTCTGTTCCTAAAATCATCAAACGGTGGATAAGGAACATCATTGTCTGTGAGGACAGGACAGTAGTGTAATGGACAGGACGTCCTGTCTGTCCTGTCCCAATGGACAGCAATCAAATGACCTCTTAGGGATAATGATCTTTGGACCTTGGGTAAGCCAGTTCGAGAGACAGCATGGTGAAATGGTTTGATATGGGGATGAGACTGGTTGAAGGATGAGGTGAAATGGAAAATTGAAAATGATAAGAAGAGCAAGTTTAGGCTATATCATTGAAATGGGGCCATACTTACCTCTAGAGCTAGTAGCTTAGATTATGGCCTTCTTGAAGGAGGTATTGGTATCAATGTGCAGGAGATGATATCTATCTATAGTGGATCAGGGGAGAGTGTCAATCCCATCATTGATTTAGTCAGAAATGTGGTGGAGAGAGTTCCTCTTGGTAGTAATAAAGACATGTTCATATGGAGGGATAACTACCATGGTGCCTTTTGTGCGGGTGAGATCTTAAAGAAATGTAGGATGGGGAGAGAAAGGAAATGTCGCATGTTAACACCTAGAAGGTGAAGGTTCCTCTAGAAGCCAGTGGTACACCTATCTTGTGTGCGAAGGGAGGCTGCCTACTCTTGACTGAACCCAAAAAATGGGTTTTTCTTGCTAATTGTTGTTTGTTTTGCAGGGAAGCTTTGGAATCTAACCATCACATTATCATTGGATGCAAAGGTGCAAAGATAGTGTGCCATTGGATTGTCTCCAAATTTGGTCGGTCCAAAATCCTGCATCGCTGAGGTCAAAAAGTGGATGATGATGAAAATATCTATAACATTTTTCTTTTGATCGTCCATCATATCATGTTATTCACAAACTTTGACGAGCATAATAATAGTTTTGAAATGGTTAAGCCAGGTGGCTCTCTTAGTATTATATTACAATAACTATAGATCAACTATTCTTGCACACGAACAAGCAAAAAAGCTTACTAAAGTCGTAGCATCCTCGAAGCATCTGGTGGAAGAGTGACGAAGAGGCAGTGACATCACCATTCAAAACGGAGATGGAATGAAAGGAGCCTTGCAAATTAAAAAGCTGCCGGCTTAGGTTTCCGGGATGCAGGTGGTGCCGCCCCACTCCCTTTTCCCCACATGATTGCTTTCAAGTTTGTTCCCTCCATGCGAAGCAGTCTTTATCCTTCGCTTCACACCAACAGACTTACTTACGTTCTCACCGTTCATTACCTTCGAAAATTCTCCCAAAAAGATGGCAGTTGAGAAGGAACGAAAGCCATGGTTGCGGCTTGTATTTCCTAATTCCAACTATAATCCCCCGTCCGGTTCGAGTTATGAGAAGCATTGTCACAAAAGACGTGGACGGGTATAATACGGCGATGAAAAAACGGGTATAATACGGCGAAGCCGAAAATCTCGGGAATAAAACGGGAAAAAGACGACAGATTTTTAAAAAATAAATAAATAATCCTGATAATTATATAAAAAGAAAGTAAATGATAAATTAAAAGAAACATTGAAAAATGACTAGATAAGGGATAAATGAGAAATCAGTCTAAAAGCATTTATATGTAGCTACGGGATAAATGAATAAGAGCAATTACTGTGTTGCACAAACAGTCAATGAAAACAGTATCTACGTGCCCATCACACAAGATTAATAAAACCCTGCAATCCAACCACTATCTGAGCTAACAATGAGAAACAGAAGTTGCACATACTGATTATCTACAATTTTTTTTGTACGTCCAGGTTTGTTAGGATTCCAAAATGCTCTCATAACATTATATGATTATAGTATTATACCAAGGGAAGTCATAATCATATAGGTCCTAAACCAATCCAAGAACCCACGTAAACCAAGATATGAGAACACAAACCACCAAAGATGATTCTGCCAAATGAACAGACAGTGAAGTACGCTTCATCTAACAAGTTTTAGAAACAAACAGAAGACGAGATGGAGACGAAGGCATGCATTGATGCATACGACAACAAGAAAAAATAAAAATCGAACAACACATGTATACTATAGTTAATACTTAATAGCCTATAGTCTATATGTTGTAAAAAAATTAAAAAACGAAATGGAAACTTGGAAGGAGAACCTGTCACCGCTCGAATGAAAAAGAGATGGAGACGAAGGAAGTCGAATGAATGGGCCGAATGAAGGAAGACGAAGGAACCTGTCCTCTTCAGTTGGATGAAAACGCCCCTCTTCAGCCGATTGAGAGGTGCGGTCGAGGAACGGACGAAGGAAGAAGTTCTCTCCTCACTCGAAGAAGAAGTTCGACTGTTACGCTTACGCCTCTTTCGATTTCAAGTTTTTAACCCTAAGCCCTCTTTTCCTATGTGAAAATACTTTTTTGCCACTAAAAGGTCGAACAAGTTTAAAAAAAAGCCAACATCTTAAACAATATTACATACTATGCCATTTACAGTCGCACGTTAAAAGAAAACGCAAAAAATCGTTTGATACGTGTTTTATACGCATTTTTTACAATTTGCCGTTTTTTTTAAAAAACATGTCTTTTCCTGTTTTTTTCGGCTGAAACGTTTTTGGCATTAAATACGTGTTTTTTTAATATAACGCCGTTTTTTGTGACAATGATGAGAAGATCCAACAATCTTTCAAATCACCTTTGGAAAAATATTTAGATCCTTCTGGCTTTTATTTTTTATCGGATGCTTTTGGTTGTGCTATATGCATTAATTAATCAAGTACGAAATCAGATCAACTGAAAATAACATGCAATTTCTTCACGAAATTATACTATTAGGCAATCGAGGAGATCTGCTCGCTACTGAATTGGTAATTGTCATATGTAAGTACATCATTGGAATGTAAATCAAACGCTGGAAAGTTGCTTTCCTTATCACTTGTTGGAGACTCTGGTGACACTTGAACCGTTTGTTCCATGAAGGAGGTAATGAGTCAACGTCAGTTATGAAAGATGAGTTTTGGAAATCTTGTGTGGAATCTTTCTCCAGTGTCAGATGGAACAGAGATTCAGCAGTCACGGTGGATATTTGGCTGAGAACGGGACTTTATTTTGAAGACAACAAAGCTCCCCTGAGTGAGAGCTTAATTATTAATGTCGACCATGCCAAGCTTAAAGAGTCTATTCAAGTTGCCACGGTCATTTATAGTATGGGTAAGGTGTGAGCTGCTGTTTTGCTCAAGGAGAAAAGACATATTTTTTTAGGGAGAACTGATTATTCTATAAATCTATTGGGATATCATAAGGATTATGGGGGGAAATATGCATCATTTCCTCTAATGAAGCCTTTGTTAGAAAAGCAAGGCACTATATGAAAGGAAGACGGAAGTGGACCAATCGTAGTAGAGTGTTACATTTTGTATTTGGGAAAATGAAAGTGCTCAGCTGAAGAGATTTTTTGTGCGGCATAGTAGCTATACTTGTTTATGGTCTTTGGTTTTTTGTTTTTGTTTTGGAAGGGTTGAGTCTAGGGTTTATGGTCTTTGGTTTTTTTGTTTTTGTTTTGGAAGGTTTGAGTCTAGGGCTGGCCCGATAGGCCGGGCCGCCGCCAGGCCCGGGCCCGATAGGCCGGCCCGGCCCGGCCCGACTCCCGCCCTCTGTCCCCCGCTCCCCCTCCTCCACCGTCTCCCTCTCTGCTCCCCCTCTCCCTCTCTCTCCTCCTCTCTGCTCCCCCTCTCCCTCCCTCACTTTGCTCCCGCTCTCCCTTCCCATTTCCCTCTCGACTCCCCCTCCCTCTCTGCTCCCCGTCTCCCTCTCCGCTCCCCCTCTCCCTCTCCCTCCTCCTCCGTCTCCCTCGCCGCTTCCCCTCCTCCTCCATCGCCGTTGCTGCAGTCGTTCGAGGGGGAAAGGGGGTCGGGAGGGCGACGGGGAAAGGGGGTCGAGGAGGGCGATGGGGAAAGGGGGTTGGGAGGGCGGGCCGGGCCGGGCCGGGCCGGGCCGGGCCGAGACCCGGGCTGAGCGGCCCGACGAGCCGGATCGGGCCGGCCCGACCCGATACCCACCCTTAGTTGAGTCAGTTGTTAGTCTACCCTCATTTGTGAAGATTGGTGATTTTGCTCCCATCGTTCTTCCCCTTGTACAGTTTATTTGTCTCTAATAAAGGTAGGAGGACTAACCCCAGCAATTACTTTACTGCAAGTAGGGCTGCACAACGAGCCGAGCTAACTCGGTAGTCGAACTCGCTCAAAAAAACTTGGCTCATGCTCGACTCGTTTATAAACGAGCTGAGTTCGAGCTTACAAAGATACTTGAAACGATAAACGAGTTGACTTCGAGTTTTAGGAACTCGACTCGTTTATACTCGACTCGACTCGCAAACTGGTACTCTATATAATATTGCCAAAACCTGTTTCACAAATTACACGAGTTAATGCTTACACGAGTTGAACGAGTTACTGCTTACACGAGTTAATGCTAAACGAGTTAAATGGGTTAAACGAGTTGAGTTCGAGCTCGATTTTATGTAGTCGAGTCGAGCTCGAGCTTCCTATTAGGAGCTCAAGTCAAGTTCAAGCCGATCTCAAGTTTTTTGAGCTGAGTCAAGCTCGACCTGGCCAAGCTTGGGCTCAATTTGGCTCGTGTGCAGCCCTAAGTGGGGTGGTTTTGCATCGATCTATTTTAATTTCATTTTAACTGCATTTATTTAATTTAATTGTGTTGGATTGGACAGCTTATTTAGTTTCTGTTTTGGATCCAAAAGTTCCTAATTGTTTAGAAAAACCCTATTTAAAAGTTATATGCAATTTAATTTGAGATTAGAATAAAGATTGATTGATTGTGATTTGCCCTTTCGCCTAGTTTGCACTTATGTGGCGACTAGAGTGAGGAATTATTACAGTTGTAACAAAGTATATGATCAAAATGAGCACATAAGTGGCACATAAAGAAGGGTTGAATATGGAAAACCTCCATTTGTCCACTGAATTTATCTCACGATCAAAATTGGCCATATGTAGGCAGCGCTGAGCATGGGCCAGCTCGGACGGATATATATATATACATATATATATATATATACAATAAAAATGTATATTTTTTATAAAATAATAGTTTAAATAAGTTATCTAACTGAGTCGGTTGAGTACCTGGCATGGTGCCCACCCTTATAAAATGTTTGACGTTTTATGTTATTCACTCATATTACGGAGGCGCAAGCCCAAAAAAAACATGCAACATTTTAGTTAAAAGGTCACAATCGATGTGTTCTTCCTCAGTTATGAGAATTCTAATTTAAGGTCTGAATTTTTAATGAGCATGGCAAAGGTTTTCTTCTTTCCACAAAATCCATGAATTGGTACCAAGCCCTCACCCGCGTGGACCCTTGCAAGGTCCATAAGGTCAAGAGGTTAGCATCATAAGTGTATTTTTCAATATAATCTTGCAAAGATCTACCGAACCCCAGCCTTGTTTAAAAAATAAAAAAGATAAGATAGAAAGATTGCTTGTGACGTAAAGGTGATTAGCTAGTCAAATCGGAAACTTTTCTTGTGATCTCATGTCCTCCGTCACCTTAACTATTTTGGAAGGAGTCCCTAAGTTTGCCTCAGCTTCATCCTCATGTCAACATCCACCTCAAGCACTCACCTAGAAAGTTCTTTCATGCCCCCTCGCCGTAGTTCGCAAATTCATCGATTCTTGTCGCAAATTGCCTGAGTCGGTTAAGATCATCCATTTATTGGGTCGCTAGTCAGGGCCTGTCAAGTCCTTTAGGATCGTCAATTAATTACATGTTCTTTTTGTTGTACATTATAAATACTGAAGTTTGTTATTTTTTGAATTATAAAACATCACCAACTTTACTCAATATATGAAAATATTTATATTATATGTATTCAGATTTAGTTTATCAAAAAATCAATTGTAAAGTCTTCAAAGGCTTACCTTCTTCATCTACTTGTAAAAAAAATGCACTATAAAAATTTATGAACTAACTTAAGTGAGTTGTCGAGCCAACTCTCGAACTTAATGACTCAATCTTTAACCGATTTGAGTTCGAGTCATGGGTTTGTCAAATATGCCCAAAATGATATTGATGACCTTGACTTACCACTTTATCATCAAGGACATCTGGGGTGTGAGAAACCATAGTGTGCGCATGCACACACACACACATATATATATATATATGAGCAAATTTTTATTATGTTAATATGAAAATAAATGAATATTAAGGAACTAGTGTGGACAACTATCCACACCAACCCAAAACCCATATGTGAACACAACAAGTCTCTGTGATCTCTCTCTTGCCCCCTCTCCTGTGACACCCTATAAGTTTAGTTCTGTATCAAAAATTGTGAAGAATCTTCAAGGGTTTATAAATGGGGTCATTGAGGAGAAGATTGTCTTGGTTCCTAGCCTTTTTAGGTTTGGAACCAAAACTACTAGGGGGCAGGTTGGGATCCGCTGAAGCAAGAGCCCGAACCCAGGAGTGAGTCGGGTTGTTATAGTGGTATCAGAGCCGGTTCAACATTCGAACCTGAGGTACCATATGCGCAGACGCGTGTGCCTTAAGGGGGGTGGATTGTAACACCCCATAAGTTTAGTCTCGTATCGAAGATTGTGAAGAATCTTCAAGGGTTTATAAAGGGGGTCATTGAGGAGAAGATTGCCCTTGTTTCTAGCTTTTTTAAGTTTGGAATCGAAACTAGTAGGGGGCGGGTTAGGATCCACCGAACCAGGGGCCCGAGCCCAAGAGTGAGTCAGATTGTTATAGTAGTATCAGAGCCGGTTCAACACTCGAACATGAGGTACTACACGCGCAGACGAGTGTGCCTTAAGGGGGTGGATTGTAACACCCCATAAGTTTAGTCTCGTATCGAAGATTGTGAGGAATCTTCAAGGGTTTATAAAGGGGGTCATTGTATAAATCAAGGCTTGCTTCCAAAGGATACACTCAAGAATATGGTATTGACTATGAGGAAACCTTTGCTCCTGTAGTTATAATGACTACTGTTAGGACCCTTATTGCTTTAACATCTATTAAAAACTGTAATATCTACCAAATAGATGTTAAAAAAGTCTTTTTAAATGAAGATCTTATGGAAGTTTATATGGAAGTACCCCTAGGGTTGTCAGTTTCTCAAGGAAAGGTTCTTAGACTTAAGAAGACTCTTTATGGCCTCAAACAAGCTCCTAAAGCTTGGTTTGACCATTTTAACTCTGTTATTTCTGATTATGGATTTCATTCAAGTTTAACTGACACTACCTTGTTTGTTAATAATACTACTATAGGTATCATAATCCTCCTACTGTATGTTGACGACATGATCATTACATGTAGTGATAAGGAAGGTATTAGAGAATGTAAGAAATTACTACAAAAAACTTTTGAAATGAAAGATTTAGGTTTTTTAACGTATTTCTTGGGTATTAAGGTTGCATATTCTACTAGAGGATATTTTTTGTCACAAATTAAGTTTGCTGCAGAGATTATTGTTAAATCAGGCATAATAGATGATAAGGTCACAGAAACTCCTGAAGCAGCAGGAAACAAAATGAAGATTGATGATGGAGTTCCACTTACCAATCCCACTCCTTACCGAGAGCTTGTGGGTTCCTTAATGTATCTTAGCATCACTCGACTTGACATTGCTCATGCAGTTCATGCATTCAACATGCTCCATCAACCATTCATATGTGTTCTTCGTATCATTAGATACATTAAGGGAACATTAAATAATGGAGTATTTATGTCTTCCTCTTCCTCCTTAAACTTGATTGCTTATACTGATGCTGATTGGAGAGGAGATCCAAATGATAGACACTCAACTACTGGTTTTTGTGTTTTTTTGGGAGAACCACTCATCTCATGGAAGTGCAAGAAGCGACAAAAAGTTTATCTATCCTCAAATGAAGTTGAATATTGAGCCATGGCTTTTACAACTATGGAAATTGTCTGGCTTCGTCAAATGCTCATTGATATGGGAACAAGAATAGAAGAACCCACTGATTTGTGCTGCGACAGCAAAAGTTCTATCTACATTGCCAAGAATCAAACATTTCATGAACGAAAAAAGCATATAGAGATAGATAGTTTCTTTCTTGAAAAAGTTTTGAACAAGACTATCAAGCTTCCATTTGTCTCCTCTGAGCCTCAATGCTCTTCCAGATTCAACTTTCTTTTAGATAAACTTTCGGTGATAGCACCGTAAGTTTAAGGGGGTGTTAGGAAATAAGATATCTTGTGGATATCATAGCTAGGTTAGGTTTTATATTTTTTACATTTTATTTTTATTTTTTTGTATTTTATTCTTTATTTTATTTTTATTTTTCTTTTTCATTTTTGTTTTCCCCTTTTTTCTAGCCGTTGGGAGTTCCAATGGCTACAACAGCCCTCTCTTCTTTCTCTGCTTCACTCTTATTTCTTGTATATATTCTTGAGGTGCCTCTTGTACAGATAATGTTGTGTTTTACAACCATTCAATATTCAATCAAGAAAATTTACATCTTTTTCACTTTGCCTTAGTGCCTTTTTCTATCATATGCTTCTTTAGTGACTATTATAGTCACATTTATAGTTTCTTCTTCATGTAATTGAGTGTGGAGCCTTCTTCCAACATCAAAGATAACACAATAGCAATGTCACACGGGCATGTGGGTTTTGCCCACGTACCCATACCAGTACGACAGTAAACCACTTTAGTTATTTGTGAGATATGGTTCACCTAACGCTTCTTCCTCCTTCTTCCTTATCTTCATACAACATATCTATGACAAAAATGTCATATGTTTCTTATATTTATGTTACATTTTTTGCTGATCACATGTATATAATTAATTAAAAATATATAACTATCACCGCACTGCTGTACCAAGGTTGGTGAAAATTTCATACCCATACCCACTTCCCCGTACCTGTACCCGTACCTATGTGACATAGCAGAATAGATATGCATGCACTTGAAGTATGTTTCTAAGGTATGACTACATTCTCTTTACAGGGCAAGTCATGGGTTTTCAAGTTCTCTTTACTACTGAATAAGGTCACATCACATTGCACGTGCTTAAAGAACAAGCGACGATTGTGGCCTATAATTGTTACATTCAATTACCATCCTAGCTAGCTTATTTTGTAGACCCTAGACTCTTTCTAATAGTTGCATCTTTTGATTTCTATCCAAGAAAAAAAGAGAGGCAAAGGAGGGAAAAATGGTTGTGGCTTGAGTTGTTTTGGAAGACCAATCAAATTCACCTTATCAGGTTGAGTTCTTGTAACGAGTAGTAAAGTCTGTTGCTTGAAGAGCTGAACCCTGACACCATGTCCTAGCCTGTCTCATATGTGATAAAGAGTTATCTCCAGTTCATCCTACATAATATTTGCTTGGTTATGAGCCTTCCTGATGATGTTGCAGGGAGTACCATACCCCTCCTTACCAAGGCGTAACAAGCCAAGGCAAGTGGATTTGTACTATTCAAGTTGGTGCATTCAATTTAGTAAGTCAATTACTTGCATTAAGTTTCTTATTTGATTTTCCCCAACCACCAATTAACATTATCTATGCAGCTTGAGGTTTGAAAGATGTTTTATAGGCATGGTAGACTTGGGAAATGTTTGCCTGCCAAAATAATCCTTTTAGGTGTATAAATATAGTTTTGCAGCCTTTCTGTTAGCCCTCTATTTTTGACTTCGCATTTGAAGATAGACTGATCTTTCTGATTCAATCTCAAAATGAAGATGTTGTTCAATAATTGATCAAGCTCTTTAAGTGCAGACAATGAGATAAGCTGATGATAGGCACACTATCATAAACTGGGGTTTGAAGTTGAAGCATTGCAAAGGGTGAAAGCCTCCTTGTTGAACAGAGAAAAGCAAGTGGGATTTCTAAACCAATTGCTCCATTTCTAACAATATCTGATGAGACAATGTACCAAGCTATTACAGTTGGTAGTTTCCCCTTTATAGAATAAATTGTCTTATATGTCAATCCAGCTTTCAGCATGTTGTATTGAAAAACAGGGCAGCCATTTGGGATGTTGCAGTTGAAAAAAAGCTTACATAATTAGTAACACATCATTTGCATTGGTAATAGTCCATTATAACACACAAATTTTGTCACTATTGACTCAAAATTTTGTTAGTAATAGTTATTACTAATGCATGATAGTTTTGTAAGTGAAGGCTTTTGTAGCGGGACTTTTAGTAACACATTTTCTAACACATACTATGTGTTAGAATATGTCTTTACTAACACACTAGGTTCATTAGTAAAGGCTTATTTTATTGTTGTATGTGCAGACTCTACTATATTTATCCTCCCCAATTACTTGAGAAAGCACATCACTAGTTCTAGGTTGATCGATCACTCCCTCAGGCAAGATAGCCATCTTTTTCTTGAGTTGTTCCTAACAAACACACAAAAAAGAAGAAGAATGTGTATACATACATATGGCCTTCAACGAATGCAACTATAAAACACCTACAATGACTTCATTAATTTCCAAGTTAGAATAATTTTGATTTTGGCTGGCTCAAGTGGCAATGAAAACTTCAGCGCATGATGGCCCTGGTCCATTACCTCCGAACTATAAAAGAGAGTTGTTTTCATAAACATATCATTTCTTTAATGTATAAAACAATGAACACATGTCATGGATAACTTATTGTGCACTGGTACTTCTGATGTGCATGCACTTCAATATTTATTTCACTAATTTCTTATAAAAACCAAAAAATGAACATGAATACATATGTGCAAGTGAATCAATTTTGATAATATTATCTTTGATAATATGAAAGCAATACTTTGGACTTCAGTTCTGCAAACATGTTCATGATCTCCTTGGCCCTTTTTAAAAGGAAAGAAAGAAAAGTGGGGTGGGCAAATGCAACTCTTTGTACTCTCTCTCTCTCTCTCTCTCTCTCACACACACACACACAGGTGACTCGATGCAGAGGTCCCCGTATTGTCTCATTCTTGATCGACAAAAGACATGTAGTGTTTAAGGATCTGACTTTGTTAGGCAATGTGTACATGGTTGGGTGGTGCTTACTCCTGCATCGGCAATAAGCGATAGAAAGAGATGACTTGGTCACAACAGTGGTGGATTCATAACAAAATAGAGGGGCACTCATTCACAGATTTTCATATTAAAAAAGGAAGTCAAATGTACATATGATTAGGTGTTTTAGGAAAAGTTGGAACATAGGTTTAGGGGTTTTGTGAGGTTCTACTTAAAAACTAAGGTTCCTATTCATTTTTGTGCTACTACATGACTTCTTGTACCATCTTTTCCTTGTGCTACATAGGTGTATTATTGGTTGAAATTTCTTTTATATCCTTCCCTAAATTTATCCACTTGCATGTATGGGAGAGATTCATGAAAACAAAAAAGTATATTTGCTATTGATTGTAAATCACCATGTTGTTCCATCTTTGTATGTGTTGTGTGCTGGATGTTGCCTATTGGTAAAAAATTCAAAATGAAAAGTAGTCATCATATGAGCGTTGTTGATAGTTTATCATATAGTAATGGCTTATTGTGTTCTTAGCCTTGATTCATGGCGCTTTCAATAATGGTTTTTAATTTTTTAGCCATCTATCAACATCCAGTACATGGCAACATAGTGTGTGAGTGTGTTACAGTGTGTGTGTGTCTATATATATATATATATATATATATATATATATATATAATCACATATATAGGGCTTTGTTATGAATGAGGTACTAGTTCTTCAGTCATAGAATTGTAAATCATTCAAGAGCTTCAATTGAAAAATTATAATCACATGTCCATAACAATATGAATGTAATATAAGTCATTTATTCATATAATTTCAAATCATTTAATGAGATTAACTTGTAGTTTTATGTATAGAGCATCCGGTGAATGATTGTAATCACACGTACATAACAATATGTACAAGATGTAAGTCCTTCAGTCATAAAATTGTGAATTGTTTAATAAGATTAACTTCTAAACACATCACATATGTCCAACATCATTTGAATGACTGTAATCATCAATCATCAGACAATATGAACGAGATATAAGTTCTTCATTCATAAAATTATAAATCATATGATGAGATTTACTTATAATCACATGCATAAGACTTCATTTGAAGGATCATAATCACATGTACATGATGATATAATTGAGATGTGATCCTTCATATAAATTGTTGAGTGAGAGTTACTTGTAATCACATATATCAAAATATCATTTGAAGGTTTCTAATCATATGAATATAACAATATGAAGGAAATATAAGTGTTTACGTTGCATAATTTGATATATCAACATAGTGGTGCTAGATACATGTTGTTATGTTTGTATGCATGTCATTGCATTGTTTAATTTAGACATGTAATATTCAATATAAGATAACATTGTAGCAAGGTGTGCTAGTTCTTCATGATATATTATTATATGCAATAATATGGACTTAGCATTACAAAAGGCAAAGAAATGATTGGTTCTATTGACTAAATGATATTCAAAAGAACATAGGATCAGAAAAAGAGGGTGAACAACAGACAAAGTCTGTAATAAAGAACACAAAAGGTTCACATGTAAACAAAAAAGAGATAACCTTTGAAGAGAATCCCAACCATCACAGTCCCAAGGCATGGAAATTGTAACACTTAAGTGCAAGTTCAAAGGAGGACTACCTTTTTTTGTAGAGGAAAAAGTTTAGGAAATGGGAGACACTATTATGACAAGTGTTTAGGTAGACAACAATGATGTCAGTATAGACAAAGACATGTATGTTTTGAATGTCAATGAGAATTCAAAAAGCATTGCAACTGCATAGTGTATATTTAAACAATTAAGAACAATCTGCTACAGAAAGAGGAAAAGGAAACCAAGTTTGATACATTTATTGTGTTTGTTATTTGTTTGAATTATGCATGTTTGACATGCATGTAATGGTGGCAATGTTATGTTTTAATTGTTACATAATGCTAACAATCCATTATGAGTAGTAAGACCAACATTCTTGTGTGTATTTGGTGGCATGTAATGCAACCCTTTTAGGAGAAAAAGCTATGTTAAATATACTTTGTGGCATTTTTTACCAATGTGCAATTTAATGTATATATCACGATACACTTTCCTTCATTGGAAAGTGGAGCTCAACTTATGCATGCTTTTTAGTTTAGAAATTAGTTTAAATTGACCATGGCTCTAGAAGATATAGCTTGCATATCAAGTATTATATGACACAAAAAGGAAATTTTGTGCACTATAATGTCTCTACGTATATCATATGCACAAAGTTTGCAGCTGAATCCCTCAAGAAGGTGTGGAAGATTGTGCCTCCTCCATTGTTTACTGCATTCGGCAAAGGTGGCTTCTTAATACACTTTTCCCAGCTTGAGGATGTATGAACTATGTTGAAGCAATGCTCCTGGAGGACACTTGGCAAAAGTTTTGTGGTTAACGGATGGTCTCCATCCCTTGACATGGCTGTTGAAAATGCTTTTCGCATCCCCATTTGGGTCCATCCATTCTCTGGAACAAACAAATTTTCAGGGTGATTGCGAACTCCCTCAGTGGTTCTTTAATGAAGATTGAAACTTTTACCTCTACCATCCTATGTGCCAGTTATGTGTGTATCTACCTGTTTTTGGAGTGGAGATGGTGATTACGGAAAGGATGACATTGTCCAAGCCATCCGCTGTAAATTTTGAATTCGATTCTGCCATCGATGTAAGTCTTCTTCACACCTTCTAAGAAATGTCATTGTATTTCCAGTGGTAATCTCCAAGTGAACAAAAGGCAAATGATCCAGCCCCATGGATAGAGGTTCAAATAAAGAAAAGGAAACCTAAAGGAGACCATCCCTCATTTTAGACCCCAGTGGATCACTCGAACAATAGATTTGCTTGCTTGTCGACTTTTGTTAATGAAGAGAAAGATGTTGAGTCCTCGGATGATAATGAGAAAACACCTTCTTTGGTTGAAAAATTCCTTCCCTTGGCAGCCCATAAGAGGAGGTCAAAGTTAGATAAGGTGCTATATGGTTAGTTCAGCATTCATTTTTTGCATCCCTCACCAGACAACATGGCTTTTAATGCTAGATCTCATTCGATTGAGGTCCTTGTTGGGCAACAAAACCCATTGACAGTGGACACTCTCTTGAATTCCTCCCTTCTTGACGCAGCTAAGAAGACTTGGCTGAATCCGTTTGGACTTACAGCCCCCTCCTTGTCTCCCTCATTGCTCACTGTGGAGTCTAATTTGACACAAAGATTTAACTTTGCAGCTGCAAAAAAGGAGGACAAAGACAAAAAGAAATGGGGATGAATCCTCTTCACCCCCCCCCCCCAAGAAGCAAAGACATGGTATAAATACGACTATGCAGTTCAAGGACATATATAAACCTTCCTCTATAAGTAAGTACATGACTTTAGCTAATATCCACAACTCAATGGCATCTACTCAATGGGAAGACTCAGTTAGTAAGAGGAAATATTCGAGAAGGTTAACACTGCAAGAGCAGGGGAAGTAGAACCTCATCTCTATTTTGGACTCTTTGCAGGAGAAGGCTTCTACCCTATTGGAGAGGCATTGGTAGGTTGTTCCATGTCTCCTTCTCATGAAGATTATTGCATGGAATGTATGAGGTCTAGTTTGTGGTGCTATCAGGTATACCCTCATGAATGTATTACAGAATGACATTCCGGATTTGGTGTTTTTGTATGATACTCTGCTTTCTCCTATCCATTCTAGTCATCTTTTTATACAGTATCAGCAAATGGCTTGGTTCTTGAATGACACTTGTTGTGTATCTTGTTGTTGCATTATTAGGGCTTGGTGCACTCTCACCATGAGATGTTGGTCTTTGTCTCATTTTGACTTTTGCTCTATTTGTGGTCTAAAAAAAATTAGATGGTTTTAAATTTCTAGCTATTGGTGTTTATTTGAGACCATATCTAGTTATTAGAGATGGCCAACTTATTGGACTTCATTAAATTACTGCTCAATGTAACCTCCCTTGTATTACCATTGAAGATTTCAATGGACTTAGGAGTGCAGGAGATAAGGCAGGTCGCTCTCCTAACAAAAGCTCTTTTGTTGTCTTCTCTTTGTTTTTGTCTTATTGTAATTTAATAGTGCTGGAAGAAAAAACTATCTATATACTTGGTGCAATAGCAGGCTTGGTTCGGCAAAAATTTTTTGTCAACTTGATTTGGGACTGATCAACAGTCATTGTATGAACTGCTTTAGAGGTAGAACTAAGCTTCATAACTACCAACGATCAGTGTCTGATCATAGTCACTTATCTATTTTAGTGATGGACCCCTCATGTCAGCTCTTTGGTAAGAAGTTATTCAAATATTTATTGTTTTGGAGAAAACAAGATGGTTGTCATCAGATTGTCAGAGAAAAGTGGAACATAAGAATTCAAGCATGCCCAATGATTAAGGTTATTGCCACATTAAAGGTGGTGAGAGTGGGCCTATTTGAGTGGAACAAACTCCATTGTGGGCATGTGTCGGAAAAGGTAAGGAATCGCATCAAAGAATTGGAGCTTCTCCAAACAGCAAACACTCAAGATGATGTTACCTTATTGTTTAATGAAATGGCCATCAAAAAGTGATTGCTAGGATTTTTGGATGATGAAGAGCTCCTTTGGAAGCAAAAATCTATAGCAAAATGGATCAAGGAGGGAGACCATAATACCATACTCTTTCATGAGGTGAAGAGAGGTAGAGGCCATACTAATCATATCACTGAGATGGAAGGTCCATCAAGTCCTTCTAGAGATCCTTTAGTCATCAGAGGTATTTGTGAATCCTACTTCACCTTCCTTTTTGTCTAAAGGCAACTCTATAGTGGGTTTTGGAGGATTTGGCTAAAGGAAAGTTGGTAAGTGATAGTAAAAATGAGACTTTGCTCTCCTATTACTGAAGAGGAGGTGAGGCATGTTGTCTTCTCTATGGATAAATACAGCTCTACTAGTCCAGATGGTTTCTCTACAGGTTTCTAACAATAGTTTTGGGATATTGTGGATACAAATGATTCCCTAGCCGTTGAGGATTTCTTTTGAACTGGGAGACTGGTAAGGAAAATCAACCAATCTCTCATTGCCTTGATCATGAAAAAAGAAGGTGCCTCTAAGCTAGAAGAGCTTCGCCCAATGGTGCTTTGTAACTCCTTTACAAGATTATCTCTCATATCCTAGCTGACAGAATGAGGGCAATCTTATATTCGATTATTTCTTCCAAACAATGTGCTTTCCTTAGAAGTCGACATTGTTAGAATGTTCAATTGTATGCATTCTATATATATATATATATATATATATATATATATATATATATATATATTACATATATTAGTTATCTAATATATGTCTTCTATGTATACATATATATATATATATATTATATATATTTAGATATTAGGCTACTTATGTAATTTTTCCTTTTTTATGTATTTTTACTTTTTCCTTTTTACCCTCTTTCTTTATCTTCATTCCCTAAAGGGGACTAGTCCCAATGGCTGGCCCTCTTCTTCCTTTTGTTCTCTCCTCTATAAATAGTGTGTATTCCCCTCTTTTTAGCTCACGGCTTGTTAAGCCACATCTTGTATTATTGTTGAAGATCAATACATGTTTTCTTTATCCTCTTGTTAGAGGACTCTTGTGTATTGCCTTGTTGAGTTAGTGGGAGATTCAATAGTGATATTCTTGAAGTATTTGCCTTGTTTGGGTCTGATTTACATGGTATCAGAGCCTCGTCTTTGGCTCTTTGTCTTGCTGCCATTCAATATTGAAGGTTCAGCTTTTACTCTTACATTGGAGCTGTGAAGCACTCCAAGTGTTCGAGATATTGTTTGCTATTGTTTTACATAAGAAGAATTGTGTGTTTGCCGGCCTCTTTTGGTGATTTCTCAACGGAATTTAGCTCCCTTGGTGGTGAACTCGTGGCTATTGGAAGGGTGGCTGGTTTCGATTATTGCTGAGATTTTATCCTTGTCGTGGACTTCTTTTCACGTGACAGCCATCTTCTTCAGAACTTGTAAGTGGATCTACCTTGTTGATTGTGCTCATGGATGACAAAGTCTCTTCTCTTCCATTTTTCAAACTCTCATCAACAAATTACATACAATGGGCTAGAACTATGAAACATTTTATTCGTAGTAAAAGCCTTTAGGGACTAGTTGATGAGACAAAACTTGAACCACAACTAGTCCTTACTAAAGTTGTTGATGAAAGGGCTATGGAATTGGATGGAACCGAAAAAGAGAAAGTAGTGGCTGAATACAACAAGAAATGGGAAGAATGGAGTGTTGGTCATCACAAAATTATTACTTGGATCTTGACTTGTGTTGACAATGCTACTAGTGGGCAAATCTCTAAATTAAATTCTGCCCTAGAGGCTTGGGAGTATCTAAAGAAAACTCATACCATGAGAGATGTTGCTTATATGCATAATGTTCAACTCAAAATTCACAATCTCCAACAAGGAGATAGATCCAGTAAAGATTATGTGCCTGAAATGGATCAATTGTATGATGAATTAAACATCTTTGAACCACATTAGACGCAAGATCTTCTTCTTAGAGAAAAGCAAATACAACATGACAAGTTCGATAAGTTTATCATAGGTCATAGACTGGAATTTGATGGTGTGAAAACTGCTTTACTCCATCGTTCTAAAACACCATCTATGAATGAGGCTATTGCGGAACTTCAAATGGAAGAAAATCAACTTTGTCTTGATAAATAAAAAGTCAACAATGTTCTTGCCACATCTAGGCCGGGGGCCCATTTGAGACCTTATAGACCTCTTCACTTTATTCATACAAATGAAAGAGCAAGAAGAAAAATGATTTGCTATCATTGTCAAGAAGAAGGACATACCAAGCCTAGATGTCCAAAACTTATATATTTTGATAAAAGAAGCAATGTTGCGGCTCCAATTCAAGAAGAAAGGAAAGATGCAAGCTCATTTCAACTTGATCAACTCATGAGTGCTCTTCAACCCAAGATCATTGAAGTTATTCAACCTTTACTAAAAAGAGGAGGCACACCCTCAACATTGGGCGCCACCGTGGCATCTACTTCTTCAAGTAAGTATTCTTGGATTATTGATTCAGGTGCATTTTTTCATATGACTCTTTGTGGATCCCTTCTCACTGAATGCACCAAAAATGATTCTTATTCTTTTGTGAAAATGGTGGATGGTACTTCTCTTGCAATTGATTTTATTGAAAATCTTGACCAAACTTTTGGATCCAAAACTCTAAAAGTACCTCAAGTAAGATATATTCCTAAGTTAAACTTAAATTTATTATCCGTTTCTCAAATAGCCGACCTTGATTTTGATATAATCTTATCACAATACAAATGTTTGATACATGACCGTGTATCCAAGAAGACGATTGGGGAAGGTTTTAGAACAAATGATCTATACTACATAAAGTTTTTGGATCTTTGAATACCATCTTGCAATATCTCCAAAGGATGTGACATTCAAACTTGACATCAAAGACGTGGACATTCTAATCTAGAAAATATGTCTCATCTTCCCTTTATGGAGAAGTTTTGTCAAAGGAACTTTTATTGTAATGATTGTATTAAGACAAAAATGAAAGCCTTACCTTTTGATAATAGAAATTTTATTGCCCAAAAATCTTTTGATTTGGTGCATTCAGATGTGTGGAGACCCACTCCTATTATGTCAAAAGGAGGATTATTGTACTATGTGATCTTTATTAATGATTATTCTAGACATACTTGGGTTTACTTTCTAAAACACAAATCAGAGGTTTTTACAAACTTTAAGAATTTTTACAACATGATCTATACCCAATTTGGCTCAAGTATCAAAGTCTTTAGAAGTGATTCAGGAGAAGAATTTATGTCAAATGAATTTCAACAATTTCTAAAAGAAAAAGACATTGTTCATAAAAGATCTTGTCCTAACACTCCATAACAAAACGGAGTGGCCGACCATAAGCATAAGCACATTATTGAAACTACTAGAGCTCTTCTTTTATCTAAAAATATTTTCAAAAACTTTTAGGCTGAAGCTGTTTTGACTTTAACCTATTTAATTAATAGAATGCCTACTAAACTTTTGAAACATATTTCTCCTTTTGAAAAACTTCACCATGTTAAACCTAATTACAATAGACTTAAAGTCTTTGGTTGCAAATGTTTTGTGTTAAGTGACAAAGACAATAAGCTTTCTTCCAAAGCCATTGGTTGTGTTTTTATTGGGTATTCTGAATCTCAAAAGGGTTATAGATGTCATGATATTGAAAGAGATAAAGTTTATGTTTCTAGAAATGTGATCTTTTTAGAAAATGAAGATGGTTTTAAAGATGAAGCCAAGAAACTAGAAGATTATACTTTTCTTTGGACTAATGATATTGATGATGATGAATCCCATAAAGTTGAAGAAGTGCAAATTGAAGAAGTCAACAATGATAATCCTACTCATATCATTCCTCCAAAAGAGATTTTAGTTTATAGAAGAAGAAATCCCCAAAATCAAGAGACTAATCAATCTCTTCCTAGGAGATCCCAAAGGCACATTAGGCATCCTCAAAGATTTATCTCTTATGAGTCTTTTTCTCCAAAATTTCAAGCTTGTCTTATGCCACATCATTCTTTTTATCTTGGTGGGACTGGGCTCTATAGGTGGTCGGTCTAGTCAAATACGGTTTAGAGGTTGGGGTATGCTAAGTCTGTGGGTTTAGGTGAGGATTTGGGAAAGCCTAGCTACAAGGTAGGTTTAAGGCGGGCTAGGCTAGAACAGAGAATACAAGAAGCTCTTGAGACGCGTAAGAAGGGATTTAGGACTGTCTTCAGCCGTGGGACAGATCTCAAACTTGCGGATGTGCACCGAGGGAATGATTTCCTCCTTTTAACCGAACACAAAACTAAAGCCAAACAACATGTCGCTCACCAACTAACTTGGATTCTCACGGAACTAACCTATTCCCCTAGCTAGTATGGAGTCGCTAGATGCGGTAGCTTGGGCCAAGGGTGACACGACAAGACTATGCTCAAGGGAAGGTTGAACTAAGGACCAACTTGAGGGGTCCGGGTCAAGTAGGGGAGATGGGTCACTCGAGGTAGGCTCGAGTCATCTAGGTTGGCTAGAATGGAAAGGGGATAGGTGACAGTAATGATTCCCTAATTCGTCTAAGGCAAGTGGTCGAGTCAAGACTCCAAGTGTTGAAGGTGGGTGCGGAAGGAAGGAGCGGCTTGGGTCTAGCCGTGTGAAGTGGATTCGGTCTCTTGGCAACGGGTGACCTGATTGCCTCAGACCGTGGGCTACTTTCCCAAGTGAGGAAAGGAGGCTCGTGGATAAGGTTTGACCAAGGGTCGACGGGATATGACCTTACCGAAAAGGAAGCATTTCAAATGCCGGTGGAGATTACCTAATCGAGCTAAGGCAAAGGGCAACGGTCGGTGTAGGACAAAGGCTCGTGTAAGATGGAGTTGCCTAAGGGGGAGAGGTGAGGTGGCGCATGCGAGGTTGCCTAACGGGTTGAGGATAAGGGCTAGGCAGGTGTTGCCTAGGATAGCGCCAAGGGGATCCTTCAATCCGAGAGAATCGCTAAGAGAGATAGCGATGAGGAAGGGAATATCCTACCTTTCCTTAGAAGGAGGAGGAAGGATCGCACGACGTTGAGAGGGAGTTGGGCTTGGGCCCACTTGATTCTCTCGTTACCTCTCACAGGCTAGGATTAGGACACGTGGCAAGGATAAGTGGCTGGGATTGGGTTCGGTTATGGAAGGGGCAATTAAGGAAGAAAGTTGATTAAAACGAAGAGGGGAAGGAGGAGGTGCGAGCTAAGGAAGGTTGCCTAGGGAAATGCCATGTGGAACCATGTGGGTCCCATGGAGGAGGAGGTGGCTCGCTAGATGGAAGGAAGGTTACACGGTTTAGGAAGGGTGATAATTAGCTAAGCACGAGGTGGCCAGGTGCTTAGGGAATGTGCGTGAAAAGGAGATTGAGGACGGTTATGGCAAGGATGAGGTGGCGAGCTACTTGGCTAAAATCAAGGGAAATGGGATCATGCGATAACTAAAGACGATAAGGCAAGGAGCTAGGCGGGAAATCAAAAAGGAGAAATGGGTCGACACAACTAGGGAAGGGCCTTGGATGAACGACACGTGGCACAACTAAAGGCTGAGATTAAACCAAACAAAAGAAAGTAAAGGACTTACCAAATTGAAGCCGGCGGCCAAGGAACGTGCGATGAAGCACCGGCGGCTAGGGTGGAAGACCCTAGTGCGCTCCTCCAAAGATTGACCGAAATACCCCCGCGAGCTAGTTAGGAATTCGAGTTCACTTGAGGGCAAATCTGTCCTTGTCGCCGGAAATTACAGAGTGACCGGAAAGAGTGCAGCGGTCACCGGATTTGGCCAATTCCGACCAAGGCTCGATTTTCACCTAGAAGGCTCGGATCTTCACCAAAATGGACCGAAATGAACCTTTTTCTTGGGCGATCACTTTGGCATTATTTTTCTGCCATGTTCACGCCTAAAACCACCATTTTTACTATTTTTTTTCTTTCTGTTTTTGCTGGTGGACTTGCTCTTGAAACCGATGCTTAATTTGACACTTTTTGATCTTTTTTAACTGTCGGTTTCCTTTGAAAATTCTCGGTTTGAACCAAGAGATAGAATGCCGGTTCGAGGCCTCGTAAGAGAGGGTCTAGGGGCAGATTTCC
Source organism: Nymphaea thermarum (assembly GCA_011799765.1). Classification (NCBI taxonomy): domain Eukaryota; kingdom Viridiplantae; phylum Streptophyta; class Magnoliopsida; order Nymphaeales; family Nymphaeaceae; genus Nymphaea; species Nymphaea thermarum. The sequence continues at coordinate 138,208 of JAANDH010000280.1, read as the reverse complement.
ACCAGAAAACCAGAGCTAACTCACGGGTTTGGCACCGTGAATCAGGCCTATGCCGAATAAGAAAAACACCTCTAGATCGCTCCCAACAAGCAGCCTATGTCCGACATGAAATCCCAAAGTACTAACCATGTTAATAGTCCCTTTTGAAGTCGAACGTTGTCCGCCCTTCTTCAATCATCCCGGTTGTAGATCAGCCTCTCAACCTTCTAGTTTTTGGGAAGGAAGGCACCGAAACTACTAACATGCCGTGGGGAATATTCGGGGTCCAAGGAGCCGCACTTCACCGGACCTACTTCGTGGTTCCAAGCCTTAAGCCGTAGGTCGATAGGGGAGAAAAGACAAGAAAACAAGGACGAGTAGAAAAGGGAGACCTTTGGTTGACAAGAGGAAAAACCGATGCACGATTCACCTAAGGAAACGACAAAGCCAAGAAAACGTCATAGAGAAAATGACAAGGAAAAGGAGATACCTTGAGGACGAGTGGGGGAATACGCCACGGGCCAAGGGGCCGTGAGATGGGAGACGAGACTCCAAGGCAAAGGAACAGACCACCGCGGGAGAGGGGTGAGCCGAGAGAGAAGAGAGAGAAATGGGCCTTTCGCCCAACACCACACATTCAAAACGTTCTTCAAAATTCCAAAATGCATAACGAGTACAAAGCACTTAACACTTATATACTAGCCTAATTGACTCGGTTCACATTCCAAACCGGTTCTTACATGATTCAAATCAGAAACTAAATAATCTAAATATGAACTAAAGTGGACGCTATCTGTCCAAAGACTTAGAGCAAACTAGACCCACGGATCTAGGATCCGTTTTCCCTTGGGCACATGGATGAGCTCGGGTAGGCTCATCCCGATTTGCTTAGGTTCAGCCTAGGCTTACCACGTTTGACCTAGGTTCTAGGACTCGACAATGGGTTAGACGACTCTAGTTGGGTGAGTCCCCAAAACCGGACCTTGACCGCCATGAGGTTCAACCTTGAATCTCTTGCACTTGGCCGTTGTTGCTCCGCCCGCTCCGCCCACTGCAATAACTCCAAGCTGCTCTTTAACCTCTTCGGCTGGTCCGAATGCCCTGGTGAGCTTACTTTCTGTCCTTACGAGCCCTATTGGACCTACCTTGGTCATGGGTTCGGTCCTTGTGAACTCACCTAAACTTTGGCTCGTAACAGATCCACCCTCCTTAGAATGAGCTTGTCCCCAAGCTCTTGCCATACATTCTTCAAGATGGGTCTGGTCTTCAATTGCTACCCATTTATGTTTTTCTGATCCATAATCTCGGGGTAGTACTTCTAAGGAGTTCCTTAGGTATAAGAAACGCCTTCTTGGGCCTCTCGAATAGACTTGTGTGAAGGCCCTGTTCTTTCTTGTCGGTCCCTTTTGTTGTAACTGCCCTGGACCATAGTCTCGTGGGAGTTGTCCAAAAAAGACCTTATGCTGCCCCTACAGCTCTTTGCCCTTCAATGGTGCACGCTGTACCATGGTGTGTCCAATTGATTCTGTGTTTTTATTCGTGGCCCACTGCGCTCCTGCTGCGCTTGTTCCTTTGGGGCTTTGGACGTGAGTTCTAAGGGTACTATAGGAATCCCTTAACTCACGACTACAATTTGGAGAGTCTGGGAACTGATAGGCTCTCCAACGCTCCGGGTAAAGCTTTTCAATATACTGACCCAGAGTGGTTCTCTGAAATTTGTGGTGGCCACCCTCCTTAGGACACGACTTGCCTTGAGAGGAAGTGGAAGTGGCCGCATGATACCTCAAGAACTCATAAACCTCTGTTTGCACATTGAGGGTATCTAGGTCTACCTTGCCTTGTTGTTCCCCATTTTGGTTACCGGGGTAGACCCTATTTTCACACTGATGATTCCCCAAACTACCCATATCCTCTTTCTCAGACTCAAGGAGGATTCCATCAAATGTAGCCAAAATTTCTTCTTCTAACAACTCCGGAATAGTGAGTGGTTTCATCCTTTGTTTAAATCCGGGTTTGTTAGAATTCCTTTTGTTTAGGGCAATCAGTGTGTTGAAGTTTGGACCCACGAGCTCTTGGGTCGCTCTTCTCTGAAGCTCCGCCTTTGCCCTACTTCTATGTGCCTTAATGAGAGTTCGGCCCCTACCACCCTCCTTAGGTTGATTCTTACTTGTAAGAATGTCAAGGGTGGGTTCACACGATTCGCTGGTGAAACTCTCATTAGGTTCAACATCTATGTGTCCCTCTGAGCTATGACATAAACGTTCAATTTCCTCATAAATTTCTTGTTCTGTCCACGGCTCTGATGTTTGCTCAGGAAGTGGGAGTAGACCTTTGTAACTGCCCCTAGAATCTTTCACAAGAGGGACGGTTCCTATGGAAGGGAAGAATCTGCTCCTTTTGTCTGTTGCTTGGGGCGTGCTCTTCATTTCCCTAACCGGTTCTGTCTGTGTATCACTAGGTACTGACTTCATTGGCGGTTTCATGGAATAAAACTGCCTATACTCCTTGGCTATGCCAGTACGCCTTGGTGGGGGAAATGATTCTGTCATTTCTGGCATTCCCTTCTTCAGTCGGGTCGAGTTCTCGCCGGGAATGCTCTGAGCAAAATACTGGCTGGCTGACCCTAATATGCCCTTCTTGTTCATAGAAGGTATGGACGTTCGCACTGCCGGTAAGACAGGGCTAGGGGTCTGAAGTATCCCTTGCTCACTTGTGATGACTTCTAAGGCCGGAAGTCGTGAGGTACCCCAATCACTAAAGATCGACCTTCTGGATTTGTTTGCTCCTATCATCTGGTCGACTCTCTCAAGCATCCTTTGCGCTAGTTCCTCTATAGTAGTAGGACTAGGGCTGTAGGCATTCCGTCCACAAGACTCCTCTTCGTCACTTGAGGATTCTTCACTCTCAGGTTGTGACGAGGTCTTACTGTCATCACTAGACTGTCCGACTCCGTTTTTATCGTTGGCACCTTGTTCTCGGGCCATGATGCTGCTTCAATTCTCATCCAAGAGTTCATCATTCCTATTTGGATGACATCTCCAGGGTAAATTTGCCTCTTAGAATAGGGCTTAACTTCTTTCCCCCTAACTCTAAGTTTACCCGTTCCCGTCAAACTGTTGATTTACATGTCAAGGGTGTCCTTTGCAATGTCGATCACAAAATGCTGATACATCACACTGGGATGAGAGATGACAATGTCGCAGTTAGGATGACTACCGACGTCTGTAAGGATCCAATTTGAGCCTTGGTCCCAATTGGCCTTGCGAACCAACCATTCTCTTCGCACACAGACTCCATCTTCATAGGTGCTAAGAAAAATATCCATGCTGCTCTACAAGACGACACCAATACGCCTTCTATTCTACTAAGCAATTTGCTGAAGGGAAGCACACACTGACTACGTCTACGACCGCTACGACTGCTGAAACAATCTGAAACAAATCTGTCCTACTGAAATCAAAACTGCTCCAAATCTGCCCGCATTGACACTTCTGCCCGTGTGCGTCAAGGAGGTGAAGCAGCTTCACCTGTCACCGCACCCGCCTGGTGCCTCGGTGACTAACTCTCACTCTCAGCCGGGCCTGCCAATAAGGCCTAAACTGTCGTGTCCGCCTGACGCCTCGACAGCGCACCTCGAGCTCAAGCACCTTGCGAGTTGTGCGTTGTGCACAGCTCTAGCCTAGACTGTTTTTTGGGACAGTCAAAGGACTACGCACAGAAATATTAAACGGAGGAATTAAGCTTTCAAACTTGGTCAACAGCAAGATAAATTAGTTATCTGACTACCCACCAAATTTGAGCTCAATCCGACTTCAGGAAGCCTCTGAACCCACTCGCTTTTCCCGTCGGACTGATACCCGGACAGGTTCTGTCCGAACAGGCTATTTCTCTGATAACGGGTTCAAATCCAATAGTTCTGGGGCGAATCACCTCTGGTGATCTAAACAACGTTTGTAGAACATATAATTATGAATCTGTCCACCAATTTTCAGGTCAATCCAACTTTGTTTGCCCCCTGAAATCTCCGATATACTACCGCAGACTGTCACAAAACAGAAAACCAAAAATCTGTCTAACTCTGAAAACCGAAAATGCTGAAATAAATTTTGTCTTCTACTGCCGTTTGACGCAAAATCTTCGAGGCCAAGTGCATATAGAGTCCAGATTTTACCTCAAGACGGCTCTGATACCAATTGTTAGGACCCTGACTAGAACGGGCTAATCCAACGAGTCGAGACCCTAATGCCAAGATCTCCTGAGGAAAGCCTAAATTAAAAACCTAAACAAATCAATACAAGGAAATACCCGGCCGGACAGGACCCCGGCGCAAACCCAATAGGACGTGGATGCACAAAGGGTAATCCCAAAAACCTAACTAAGTCAAAACCTACTACAAGAAACTACGAGGGGTGTGAGGCCTTACAAGCGTTCGCGATACAAGAATGCTCTCACATCTCACTCAAAACAAACCATCGTCCTAGAACGTACAAACCACACCCAATTCCCTCGGTAGGCTGGTCGACTAGTGGTCGTGTCTAGGCCTAGGGCCGTCGAGGTACCACTCAAGTCAACAGTGGCCGTAGCCGGGCTGAAAAGCAAATACAAAAGCAATACGCCCTGCCCTCGTGTCTATAGGGGGATGAGAGTTATACTGCCCAAGCTGGGGCTTGGTTATGATCAGCAAGGAGCCACGAGGAGAAGTCCAATCCTCGGGCAATGCAGCAGCAAGGAGGGAAGACTCCGGACGAAGATAGCCGTGCAGCGGCCCGCGCTAGGAAGTAGAACCGGGAGCCTGGAAGTCTTCACGCTGGTCGGCAAGGGATGCCGCGGCTGGCTGCTGGAAATGGCCCTCCTGGCCGTGCGCAAGGTGGCAGCAAGGGCGTGCTACCACTGGAAGGGTCCCGTTGAGAGTGGGGATGACCTTCGAGAAGTGAAGGGGTCAAGATAGAACACGGATAAACCTAGACCTAACTAAGGCTCGGGTTGGGCTTGGTGGGACTGGGCTCTATAGGTGGTCGGTCTAGTCAAATACGGTTTAGAGGTTGGGGTATGCTAAGTCTGTGGGTTTAGGTGAGGATTTGGGAAAGCCTAGCTACAAGGTAGGTTTAAGGCGGGCTAGGCTAGAACAGAGAATACAAGAAGCTCTTGAGACGCGTAAGAAGGGATTTAGGACTGTCTTCAGCCGTGGGACAGATCTCAAACTTGCAGATGTGCACCGAGGGAATGATTTCCTCCTTTTAACCGAACACAAAACTAAAGCCAAACAACATGTCGCTCACCAACTAACTTGGATTCTCACGGAACTAACCTATTCCCCTAGCTAGTATGGAGTCGCTAGATGCGGTAGCTTGGGCCAAGGGTGACACGACAAGACTATGCTCAAGGGAAGGTTGAACTAAGGACCAA
>JAANDH010000280.1:53976-132723 GCA_011799765.1 Nymphaea thermarum | reverse complement strand
ACGGAAAACCAGAGCTAACTCACGGGTTTCGCACCGTGAATCAGGCCTATGCTGAATAAGAAAAACACCTCTAGATCGCTCCCAACAAGCAGCCTATTTCCGACATGAAATGCCAAAGTACTAACCATGTTAATAGTCCTTTTGAAGTCGAATGTTGTCCGCCCATCTTCAGTCATCCCAGTTGTTGATCAGCCTCTCAACCTTCTGGTTTTTGGGAAGGAAGGCACCGAAACTACTAACATGCCGTGGGTAATATTTGGGGTCCAAGGAGCCGCGCTTCACCGGAGCTACTTCGTGGTTCCAAGCCTTAAGTCGTAGGTCGATAGGGGAGAAAAGACAAGAAAACAATGACGAGTAGAAGAGGGAGACCTTCGGTTGACAAGAGGGAAAACCGATGCATGATTCACCTAAGGAAACTACAAAGCCAAGAAAACGTCATAGAGAAAATGACAAGGAAAAGGAGATACCTTGAGGACGAGTGGGGGAATACGCCACGGGCCAAGGGGGCGTGAGATGGGAGACGAGACTCCAAGGCAAAGGAAGAGACCACCGCGGGAGAGGGGTGAGCCGAGAGAGAAGAGAGAGAAAGGGGCCTTTCGCCCAACACCACACGTTCAAAACGTTCTTCAAAATTCCATAATGCATAACGAGTACAAAGCACTTAACACTTATATACTAGCCTAATTGACTCGGTTCACATTCTGAACCGGTTCTTACATAATTCAAATCAGAAACTAAAGTAATCTAAATCTGAACTAAAGTGGACGCTATCTGTCCAAAGACTTAATTTAAACTAGACCCACGGATCTAGGATCCGTTTTCCCTTGGGCACATGGATGAGCTCGGGTAGGCTTATCCCGATTTGCCTAGGTTCAGCCTAGGCTTACCACGTTTGACCTAGGTTCTAGGACTCGACAATGGGTTAGACGACTCTAGTTGGGTGAGTCCCCAAAACCGGATCTTGACCGCCATGAGGTTCAACCTTGAATCTCTTGCACTCTGCCGTTGTTGCTCCGCCCGGTCCGCCCACTGCAATAACTCCAAGCTGCTCTTTAACCTCTTCGGCTGGTCCGAATGCCCTGGTGAGCTTACTTTCTGTCCTTACGCTGTTGGACCTACCTTGGTCATGGGTTCGGTCCTTGTGAACTCACTTGAACTTTGGCTCTTAATAGTGCATATGTTTTCTTTCAGAAAGTCCATTTTGATGAAGTGTTCTTTGACAAGATTTTTGATGGACTATTCCATAGTTTTCCAAATATCTTTTAGACTCATTTGAAATGTATTCACCCCAGAATCAGTCCTTAGAATTTTTAATTTAGCATAAAACTGTGTTTGTAGTAGGTTGTGAAAATTGTTGAACATCTCAAAAACCTCATATTTGTATCTTAAGAAATATATCCAACAATATCTGAAATCATCAACAAATATCACATAATAAGATAGTCCTCCTTTTGACATGATATGAGAGGGTCCCCATACATTGGAATGAACAAATTCAAAGGAAAAAGAGGAAAAAAAATTTCTTTGTCCAAAAGATAAGGATTTAATTTTTTCATGTATGCAATCATTACATTTGAAGTTCTCAATACAAACGTCCTTGGTAGGACTCATCATAGACAATTTTCTAATGTTTGGATGACCTAATCTTTGATGCCAAACATTGATATCCACATTTTTCACATAATGACAAAACTTTTCTTTGGAGATACATAAGTTGCCCATGTAGTAAAGGTCCCCTTTTTTAAAACCTTCCCCAATCAATCTCCCTGCTTGGTGATCCAGCACCAAACATTTATTTGATGAGAAAACAACGTCAAAACCACGATATGAAATTTGAGATACAGAAAGCAAGTTGAGATTAAGTCTAGGGACATTAGTACAAATAATTTTTGCTTTCTAAATTCTTTTTCAAAATCTCCAATCCCTTTAACACTCAAAGATGTTCTATCGGCGGTAACAACATTGAATTCTTTTCTAGCTTGTTCAAAATTAGTCAAAGATGATACAGTTGGTGTCATATCAAAAGATGCACCAGAGTCTAGAAGCCAAGGAAACATACCGGGAGTGTTGGAGGTGGATGCCATTGTTGCTAATGCTTCAAAATTTGACTCCTTGATCATGGGTTGAAGGACCGACATGATTTGGTTCAATTTTGTGGAGATTGATGAAAGATCACATCTTTCATTTGTAACACTTTCAACCTTCCTTTGATCAAATTGTCTATTGTTGTATTGCCCACCTTGCAGATATGAAGTTCCATGATTGTGTTGCCCTCCTTGAGGATATGAAGCTTCTCCTTTGAAAGGATTTCCTCCATAGTTTCGTGATTGTCGTTCATTATTATTGAATTTTGGACAACTAGGTCTTATGTGACCCGGTTCATGACAAAAGTGACAAACAACCTTAAAGTCCCCTCTATTTTGATTTTTAAAGTGAGGTGGTCTAAAGGATTTGATGTTGTTCCCAGGTCTAGAGGCGGCTATAACTTTTTCTTCTTCTTGTTTTGAAATAAGAACACTATCCAATTCTTAGGATAATTTCATTCTAGTTTCTTCACCACTTAACTTCATAAGAAGTTCATGAATGGGTGAAGGAAAGGCTAAAAAAAGTATTCTTGACCTAATTTGTTTAAATTGGGGCTGTAGGCCTTGAAGAAATTGAAAAAACCTAAATTCATGGACTTCTTTTCTTCTAATCTCATGGCACTTACAATCCAATCCTAGTTTGGGAGTAAGTTGATCCAATTCATTCCATACACTAAGATTTTCATAAAATAATGTCTAACATTATTCTCACATTGTTTGATACTTTGGGCTTTTTGAATCAAAAGATACTTGTGGGCCATATGTTTTTGGGTAAACACTCCCTTGAGATATTCCCAAACTGCACTTATTCTTTCATAATATATGAGATTTTGAGCAATCCTAGTTTCAATACTTCCATAAATCAATTCTTTAATCCTAGAATTTTTGGCCTCCCAATCATCTAACTTTTTATAGTATTCATTCATGGCATTTTGACTTTCTTCCTCATTTAAGTCTTTTTCAACTCCATTTTCTATTTTGGTTAACTTGAGAGGAGGAGTGGACATACCTCTTATGAAACCCCATAAATTTTTCCCTTTGATATGCATTTCCAAGCATTTTGCCCATAGTGTGTAGTTGGTTCCATCAAGTTTGTACGGAGCATGATAACTTCCTCCTTCAATCGAAACTTTGGAGTCCTCCATGGGAGAAAGCTTTAAAATAACAATCTCCAAGAAAAACAAAAAGGAAGTCCTTCCAAAAATTTCACCAAACAGTTGGTGAGCAGCAACAAAAGGTCTTCAAGAAATGATGATTAGCAGCAATGACCATGTCAGAAATTTTGCTCCAGCAGCATAAACAGTGAAAAACAGCTTCTAATAAATTTTCAAGAAGCAGCCCAATGGCTCCAATACCATATAAATGTGACTATGATAGTCACTAAAGAAGCATGTGATAGAAAAAGGCACTAAGGCCAAGTGAAAAATATGTAAATCTTCTTGATTGAATATTGAATGGCTGTAAAACACAACATTGTCTATACAAGAGGCAGCTCAAGAATATATACAAGAAATGAGAGTGAAGGAGAGAAATTAGAGAGGGCTGTTCTAGCCATTGGAGGTTCCAAACGGCTCATAAAAGAGCCATTGGAATTTCCAACGGCTAGAACAAAGGCAAAAACAAAAATGAAAAACAAAAACAAAAAAAGAAAAATAAAATGTAAAAAATGTAAAACCTAACCTAGCTAAGATATCAACAAGATATCTTATTTCCTAACAGAAACATGGACATGCATACACTAGCTAATGCATTAGACAAGAAGATATATGAGGCTGCCATTCTAATTTATTTGTCACATCCAACTCCGTAAGAGAAATGTCACTAGAGATTTTGCAAGGAAGAAGCCGAGCAGCGATGGGTATTATGTCCACGTATATATAGGATTGTCCATGAATATGAATAAGATCGGACCCTCAGTGCTTGCTCAATTTTCTTAGAGGGGCTGATCAGGAATGAGATTTTTGGCAAGCCCAACAAGAAGCTGCTGGGTTCACTTAGCAGGCTTGTGCACTACAACCAGGGTTGAGCTCCATTTGCAGCATTTCCCTCTTTGTGTTGTCTTTCTCATAAAAATATTCTTATTTAGGAGCTCCTACATTTGAAGCAAGACCTATAGAAAGGTGATCATGATATAGTACTTTAAGTTACTCACACCATGACCAATCATAGCCTCAAGCCAAAGTTCTAGCAATTTAAAAAATATGAGACTTTATACAATTTCACTAGTAATGTCCTTTGAAGTAGTTGAAAAGTAATACTAGTTGTTCTCTTAGAAAAATGAAGATACATTCAAAGATTTTTGAGAGCTACCAAGGTATCCTCTCATCTGGTGAAGATAAATTGATGTGGAGTGGCAACTACAGAGTTATATCAGGGTAATAAAAGAGGAGCAATGGCAGGCATATTAATAATAGATAAATATCAAAAATTTTAGAGATTATGCTTCAATATTGTGAATTGGAAGCTATAGGAAATTCATAATAACACTGTTCACCAAGATGCTTTGAAACCTGTTAGGGTAATAAAACTGGAGGAATGGCAGACATGTTGTGAAAATTTCCTTCAAAAGAGAAATAATATGTTGAACAAGCTTACTAAGTGGTGAATGGCTTCGCGGCCCGTGAGTCGTCGCTTTTATTAAGAATGATACTAAAAGATCCATCAAGATAATTTCTCTGATGTTGTGGTTAGGTCCAACAAATCTTGTTGGAAATGATGGATGTGCTCAAGAATCACTGGATCTCCAAAATTTCTGAAATTTATTACAGCAAAACTTCCACCAGAACCGTCATTGCAGCTTAGAATAGAAGACTTGTGAAGGGACACATCTAATTCCAAACCATGAAGTAATGTGCATATCATATTTCTTCATCTTACTATTATTGACTTTGGCCTGATATGCTGCCATACGTGCCTTTTCCTTGAGAGTTGGGAAGCATGCCAATTGTATGCTTCTTTGTGAAAGGAAATATGCAAGACAAGAAATTTTAAGTGGTTCAAATGAAATCCTACATCCACATCTCTCACACCAAAAGCTCGAAGATGTGAGGTTCCTATGATTATAATATTTATACACAATTAGAGGGATTTTTACATATTTGTTTGAATTTTGAATAATCCTTCCTTAAATTTCTATTCTCTGTAACCATTTCTCCCATCTTTGATGAGGGTATATGCCACTTTTCTTGCTTAGATTTCCTTCCTTGTGATATGCTCTTTCTTGATTTATCACTTCAGATCCAGCGGGTGTAGTTTCCTTTTCGTTAAGATTGTGCTGAATTGATTTGGCATGATCTTCTCCATCCATTGAGCAATTGTTACCAGATTGTGTGTAGCTGTCATCAGATTGTGCATTAACATCCCCCATCAATCTCGAGTGTAGATTTTGTCCAAGGCCGAGATTGTGACCCAATGTTGTCAAACAAGAGTGAGGCAAGGGCTTTGTAAACAAATCTGCAAGCTAGTGAGTAGACGAGATGTATTGAGTGACTAAAGATCCAAAAGCCACTTTTTCTCTTACAAAATGAAAATCAAGCTCAATATGCTGCATCCGGGAGTGATTGGCCGTTTTGATGGTGGATTGCAAAGCGGAAAGGTTGTCACATAACAACAGTGGAGGTTGTGAAGAAAAAGACCAAGGTCTCTAAGGTTGAAAGTTATCCAAGTTACTTATGCCGCTGTTGTTGCGAGAGCACGATGTTCAACTTCGCAAGATGATCGAGCAACACTATGTTGTTTCTTAGAAGCCCAGGATATGCAATGGGTCCCAAAAAGGTGCAATACCCTATTGTAGACCGATGAGTGGAGGGGTACCCAGCCCAATCGACATCAAAATAAGCTCGAACGAATATTTTTTTGGGCTCAAAGAATTGCATCCCAAGAGATATACTACCCTGAATGTAGCGAAGAATTCGTTTAAGCAACTGAAAGTGTCGTATAGAAGAGACATGCATAAATTGAGACACGTAATTAACAGCGTAAGTGATGTCTGGTCACGTAAATCTAAGCTATTGCAATGCACCAACAAAACTGCGATACAAAGTAGCATTGGGATAAGCTACTTCTAGAGTGCTTATGCTAGAAACATTAGCGACCATTGGTGCAGCAGTTGATCTACAGGATTGCATTTGTGCTCATTCTAAAATCTCCCTACCATAGCCTTGCTGGTTGAGAAACAAGCTGGAAGCATTACGTTGAACTTGAATGCCTAACAAATAATGTAATTCCCTAAGATCATTCATAGCAAATGTAAACGATACTTGCTTTTGGAAGGGGGCAAGAAAAATTGGACAGTTGTTAGTGAGAATAATATCATCCACATATAATAAAGGTATAGTCACTGTTGATTCTGGGAGTTGAACAAATAACGAGGGATTGACGAAGCTAGCTTGAAAATTGTGAGAGAATAAAAGCTAAGCAAAACGATCATACCATGCTCATGGGGCCTGTTTGAGGCCATATAGTGCTCTATTTTATTTGCAAACATGATGAGGAAATTGTTCATCTTTGAAACCGAAAGGCTGCTCAATGAATACAGTTTTAGTCAAATTACCATTCAAGAATGCATTCTTGACATCTAATTGTTTAAGAGGCTAGTTGTTCATGAGAGCACTAGAAAGAACGATCCAAATAATTGTTGGTTTAACAATAGGTGAAAAGGTTTCAAGAAAATCCACACCTTCAACCTGAGTATAGCCTTCAACTTGGCCAACACTGTTTAATTCTGTTTTGTAAACCCATTGGCTGCCAATAATGTTCAGAGAGGGATCTTGAGGTACCAAAGTCTATGTCTCATTTGCGATGAACACTGTCATTTCATCCTCCATAGCTTTTCTCCAACCAGGGTGTTTAAGGGCAATGGAAAAATGTTTTGGTTCAATGGGAACATAGATAGTCAATAGGTTTTTGGGGTTAGGTTTAACAATGCCATTTTGAGAACATGTAACCATAGGATGAGAATGTCTTGTAGAGGTATCAGGTAAGGGATGAGCTGAGATTGGGGAAGGCGAGCTAGGTGATGGTGAGTGTAGGGGAGGCGAGTATGGTGGGGAGGAGTGGTGACTAATGCTTGAGGTTGAAAATCTGTATGATCAATAGGAGGAGGTTCTGGTTCACTATTATGAAGTCGGGCAAGATCATGTGGGTTCACAATGGGGAGAGCAGGCCTTTCAATTTGAGTAGCGATAGGAGAAAATGACACAAGATCATGAGCAAAACTATAATTCAGTGGTGCTCTAGCAGAACCTTGATTGAAAGGAAAGCATTTTTTATCAAACACAACATGTCTTGAAATATAAAATCGATTTGTCAAAGGATAAAGGTAACGATATCCTTTGTGTTGGTCACTATACCCTATAAAGATGCATGGTAAAGATTTGAGTTCAAATTTGTGTTTGCTATAACTCTTAATGTAGGGAAAACATTCTATACCCGAATGTCCATAGACAAGAGTAATCTGGTGGTTTTTTAAATAAACTTTCATATAGGCTTTGCATTTGTAGTGTGGAAGTCAACAGTTGATATTCTATTCGGGTGTTTTTGGACAAGCCTTGAGATGTTTGATTCAATATTCTCTTAAATAAAAGAGAAATGCAGCGCTATTAAATTCACCACCCTCATCACTTTGAAAATTTTCTACAGATCTTCCAAATTGCCCTCATCACTTTGAAATATTTTTACAGATCTTCCAAATTGTGTTGTCACCATCATATGGAATTCGATAAACTTTGTGAAAAAATCAGACTTTGTTTTTAACAGATAGATCCAAGAATATCTAGAATGTTGATCAACAAAGAGCATAATATCGAAATTTTTAACAAGAATCAAAAGGCGCTGGTCCCAAAAGATCACAATGTTTTTTTTCATAGGGTTCATAATATTCATCATCTAATGGAAGAAAAGGTAAACATGTTGCTTTTTCCAATTGACAACTTTGACAAATTGAAAACATAGACGTTTTGTCATTAAATTTATTCTACCCTTGGACGACAAAAAATCAATGATCTTAGCAGACGGATGTCCAAGCCGACTTTGCCAAACTTCTAAAGGTGCTGTCATGAAACAATTAGAAAAAAATACTGCTTTTGGTCTAGTGTTGAGAGCATACAAATCTCCTTCTCTAGCTCCCTTGGCAATCATATGATTGGTTTCCTTGTCCTTAATCACAAATGAATCAGATGTAAACTCAAACACATAGGGCATAGAAGAAGTAAGCTTATTCACAGAAATAACATTTTTCTTAATATGAGGAACTACCAGAACATGATTAAGAGGAAGTGATGTATGTCCAAGATCAAGATTAGTAAAACCAATAGGAGTTATCGGTAAATGCTACCCATTTCCAACCATTACTGAATCAGTTCAATGATATTTAATAAGATTTTTTAGTTTACTTGAATCATCTGTAACATGAGTAGTTGCACCAGTGTCTGGATACCAATCTGTGTCATTTGGATCAGCAACTTGAACAATGGAAAAAAATTTTGGAAGATCTTTGGGCTGATACGCCTCATTGAATTTGTGATAGCATTTGAATGCTATGTGGTTACTTTAGCCACAAATTTGCTGAGAATTATTTCGCCCTGTATTGGCTGTAACATTGTTGGGGCGTGATTGAGATGCAGGTGTAAATCCATGTCCTTAGGAGCTGAAGCGAGAGTTATTATTCCTTCTATTGTAGTTGTCACGTCCTTTGTAATTGTGAGAGTGGGGAGATTGAACCTGCTGGCTTATGAAAACTACATTAAGATTGAGTTGGAAACCAAGGAGGTTTTTCATGTTGTCGTGGCTTTCAAGCAATGACACAACATCAATATAAGCTGGAATAGGAAGTATGGATGTCATGAACGATTCATAACCTAATCCAAGGCCATTTATGAGCCAAAAAAATTTTATCTTGATCCGACAGGGGTATCCCAATAGCTGCCAACTCATCACATATGGTTTTTAAACTTGTTATATACTCAGTAATAGTTTTGTCTTGCTTTGTTTAACATAAATTCTCTGTCTTTAGATTCTCTAGCAAAGACTTTTATAAGGGCATTCCAAACATTGGCAGAGCTTTGGAGTCTGTCCACAAGACCTAGTAATTCTTCAGAGAGTGATCCAATAATCCACCCTCTAAGCAGTCAATCTGATTTTTTCCAGGCAAAGAATTCTCGATTTGGAACAGAGCGGGCCTAACCATTTTCAACGATTTCAATGGTAGAGGTCGGCTTGGAAACTTGTCCATCAATAAATCTCATAATGTCTTGGCTTTCAATAAGTCAAGCATTTGGGTTTTCCAAAGCAAGTAATTCTTATGAGAAAGTTTGATAGAGATGAAATTTGCAACATTAACCGTAGAAGGATATGGATACTTAGCTGCCATTATAGAAGAAGAAGAAGTGCCAGAAGCCATGAACAAGATGGCCTAAAAATCCTCATGGAAATAGCTCTGATACCATGAAAGGAAATATGCAAGACAAGAAATTTTAAGTGGTTCAGATGAAATCCTACGTGCACTATCTCTCACACCATAGAACTCGATGATGTGAGTCTCCCTTGATTATAATATTTATACACAATTTTTGGAGGGATTTTTATAGATTTGTTTGAATTTTTAACAATCCTTCCTTAAATTTCTATTCTCTGTAACCGTTTCTCTCATCTTGGATGAGGATATATTGCCACTTTTCTTGCTTAGATTTCCTTCCTTGTGATATGCACTTTCTTGATTTATCACTTCAGATCCATAAGGTGTAGTTTTATTTTCGTTAAGATTGTACTGAATTGATTTGGCATGATCTTCTCCATCTGTTGAGCAGCTGCTATCAGCTTGTGTGTAGCTGTCATCAGATTGTGTGTTAACACTTTGATACTGTAATAGTTTGCCATAAAAATCCCCCAGTTCTACATAGTGTTATGCTTTCCTTCCCCAGTGCAGTAACAAGTGTCAAGTTTCTGCAGTAAGCTTTGATGTTAGGTCTGTTCTATGGAAGGCTAATTGTTCTATAAACACTATGTGATTGAAATAAAAGTGGGCGGCTATCCCAGAAGGCTTGATTCAGCAATTTATTCCTTCTCAAAGTTCAAAGCCAAGCTGTTCTTGCTGCAAGGGATGTGACAACAAATGAAAGGCTTGCCTGTCTTGTTGAAGGCTCGAAAGAGGCCTACTAGCCTTTCTTTTTCTTCTTCCCTTGTTTTAAGTTAATTTGATGTCTGATTGACAAAGACAAAAAAGAAAAAACATTAATCTAAAAAAAAAAAGATTAACGTGTGAACCGTCTCGAAAGATGAACCTCATTAATCTCCCTTCAGTGGACTTGGTGCCCAGTGGAACAGTTGCTTTAGAAAAATAACAGCATATGTAATAATTCATCTCATCTCATCAACTCCATAACCAATTGCACTCCTACTCAGATGATTAATGTTTAAAACTTTAAACTTCTGCATGCTGAGTTATGAAGTTTAATTTTTGATATACACATCACGCATGCATTGTTAGCTAGCTTTTCTCTCTTTGGATTGCAACATTAAAAAAAACGTTTTATAGGATCTAGTGATTCAAAGGCTGGTTTCTATTAAACAAACCATACAGATCTCATCTATAAGATTACATATAAAAGAAATGAAAGCAAAAAAAGAAAAAAGAAAGAGAAATTCAACTACATCTTAGATTATACTTATATATGAGAAAAATGAATTATGAAAGAAAAAGGAGTATGAAACGATGAAGAAAATTCTAAATGCTTGTTGGTTGAAAGTCTTTTTCTCTATAAATCAATGAAGGAGGGCGAATGATTTGAAGGTTGGCATCATTAGACAATTAATACAGGGAGTTAGTGAAGACCTTTGAATATATGCTCTCGTTTTTCTATTAGGTGTGTTGTGCGCCAACATTTCCCCTTCTAGGTTTTGCACAGGGAAACTAAGAAGTGAGCAGCTCTCGTTTTCTTTTTTATTTACATTAATTAACCTCTTAAATGTCTCATGTTCTTCTTTTTTATGTTTCCGGTTACAGTTAAAGAAAATAAGAGAAAAACAACAATAGATTGGATAACTCATGGAGAGGAGATTACCATCTGAAAACACTCATGCAGTTGAAAGAGCATATCATCAATATGAATGATGTCCAAAAGAGTTTACCTTTTGGAACCACTATTTTGTCTGTCAGGAAAGAGAACGATGGCCACTTATATGTTTTCAGATAAAAACTCCACCTCCTACGGATCACATACAAAAAAACACCAAGAAAGAGGAAAAAAACAACTCAAAGCTAAAAGATGAAAAATTACATGTTGAGCTTCTAAAGGCGATCACCAATCACTCTTTTGCCTTCTTAGAAACGACCAATCGTCGAACTTCCAGAGGCAATCACCAAACACTGGAGGCGATCACTAGTGTGAGAAGAAATTACATTTGCACGAGAGGAGCAAGGAGAAAAAGATGGAAAACAGAGGGAGATTATAAATTTCGTGGTTGGGGTTCCCCTAACGCAGGAAAAAACTGTGTGGAAATGCATTTTAATTAAAGGTATTCCCTAACATTGTTTATTGCATTTGTAAAGCCCCCATAACCCTACGCTTTTATAACACAACACCACACCTACATTAGAGAAAGTGGGTATACAACAAAATATTTTCTAACCGCAATTTGCAACTTTGTTGCTAAAATGTGTGTTGTCCACGCTTTCCCTTATGCATTCTAAATATGTGTTGAACAAAGTAAATTTAATAACGCATTTGCAAGTTGAATTGAAGAAAGTTCACACGAATATCAATGCTTGCTTTTAATGTGTGTATATATTCCATAATTCTTGTAGTGACGATGGGGCTTGGTGTTAGTGCCTCACAATTTTCTGATGCTGGTCCAAGCAGAACTGAGCTTCGCCAATGAAATAAAAAACTTACAACAATGTATCCATTCTAGAAAGGAAAAAATCATGGGGAGGTGTGAAGAGATGACAACTTTGAAGTCTCAACTACGGCAAATCTTGCATAACGCAGCATCAGGTTCATTCAGTTAAGTCGTGCACAATTTCCATGCTTTAATTTGTTAGGTAGTGTTAGTTTTGTGACATATCTTTCCCTTCTATGCAGGTTTGAGCACCCTTAGATTCGACTAATGTGCACTGGATCTTTCTTTTTTGGGTATTTTATTATGAAAACTTAAATGTGAAACTAAACTATCAAATACATTGTAAATTTGATGTGTGCACTCTAGCAATGTCTTTATCCATTTTATTGTGTTAGTACTATTGATGGTGCTTAACACCTACTTGATTAGGAATGAACTCTTGAATTGTTGTGTATGTTACTTTTCTTCTAAGTTGAACTGTAATTTTTCTTTTTTTTTTTTGCAAATTCTAGTTTTCATGACAGGTGACTTCTATGAGGGCATTTCATGGAGCAACATAAGTTGACGGTGATACTGTATGTAGTAATTTATATACTATGAACTTTTGTGAATGAACTTATTAGTCATGTTACTTATGCAACTCCTTTCTTCATATACAAGCTCTTAATGCTAGCTGAAGGTCAATGTTAACGTAGAAACTAGATTTAACTAATATAGCTACGAGGTTTGTTCTTAGGCAGCCACAATCTTTTCCAATACTTTTTGTCTTTTCATTTTCAAACCACCAAATTAGTGTCCATCTGTTTCACTATTGTCAGTTAACATGCAGATGTATCTGTTCACCAGCCCAATGAACCTTTGTTGTTGCACAGCTTGTTCGAGTAACCATTGGAGAAGAACCTGTGCATATGTCAAATAGTTATCATGTTTGTATATTGTTTTGTGTGTATCCGAATTTGGAAAGTCGTAATATACGATATGCTATAAAAAAAAAGTTGACATAAACATTTAGTGACGTCCTTAATTGTTAGAAAAAGAACATTTAAAGATGCAAATATTTCGTTGTATAGGTTAGCATTTATTGATGAAGGTGTATCGTCAATAAATGTTGGTAATTACTGACGCAGATGAAATGTCCCAAAAATGCTGATGATTTTTGACAAAAAAAATAAAGCGTCAAAATAAAAAGGATTTACTGATGCAATATTTTGTTAGTATAGACTTGTTTTTGTACCATATGACAAGAATTACTGATGTGAAGGATGTCCGCAATGGCCAACATTTACTAGCGTGCAGCATAACGTCAGAAAAGGTTTCAACGACGACGTTTTTCTGTGATGCGTAGCTAGGCGTGACATCAATAAAACATTTTACTGGCAATATTTTCATTTATACTGACAATCCTTTTCTTAAAATGGCTACAAATGGTAGAAAGCGTGGTAATTGAGTTGAAGAATGTAATGCAGGCCCATCCATGCCCTAAAGCAAGCCAGAACTTAGGGTTTTTATGCCAAAGATGGTTTCACTTAAATAAACATTAAAAAAAACTGACCTGCTGGCCAATATAACAACTCATGAACGAGAAGCTCGCATTAAATTGGACATGGTGTCCCAAACTACTAATATAAACTGCACACGACTCCTCATTTTAATATTTTGTCAACTCCCTTAAAAGGGAAAAATAAAAAAAGAAACGTATAACTTCTTTTTTTTTTGTGGCTAATGGCCTACTGATGACTATTACAAGTACCATCTCATGATCCACCGGATCGGACGCCTATGAGGACTTCATTGGCTAAATCACTAAACTACACGTTGCTCTTGTATAACATGGAACAAGCAACGCATGCTGGTGCATGTGACCATCTGACCAAGGTAGGCTCAAGGGAAGAAGGCCACAGCAGGTGCAGGTGCTGCAACCTCAACAAGCTTGCGGTGATGAACCGGTGCGACTGTTGGAGCTGGGGCGGCCTGGCCTGAGCTTCGGATCTCCGCCACGGCACGACGGCCGTTGGTCTTATGTGCCTCGCACAGCTTCGGCAGGAAAACACCTATGTGTATACCACAACAATGTCCAGAGAAAAGAAGTAAGGGGAAACAAATTCATATACACGCATAAGCATGTGGGCACCCACACACATACACATACATCTACATTTTTTGTGTTTTCATGCTTGTCAGTGTTAAAGACTCCAAATTGTCAAGCGTAACAGATAATAATAACCCGACGAGGGTGTTTGATACTGTGTTTTCATAAATGTGGTCCACCTAATGTCCATGCTATGCAAGGTTTCTATGGTCAGACGTCATTAATGTGGTTTATTTAATCTTATATAAAAATTTAAAAAAAAATATATATTTCAGTTCCTATTAAAATTTCAAAATTATGGTTCGACCGTCCTAATAAAAAATTCATAGCTGTGCTCATGTTTGTACACATTTTGAGCAGTGACAGAGCCAAAAGAAAGCCGGTGCAAGTGCAAGGGCTGCCACGTGCCTTCTTTGTCCTCCAGATTTCCATAATTTGACCTAAAAGCTTTGAAAATTACAATAACCCTTCATTGTAGGAGGGGCCAGGAAAGTGGGTTGGCATGGGCCTTAGTTCCACTTCAAATTTTTTTTTTTAAAAAAAAAATTATATATAAATTTTAAAAAATTTACTTGTTTTATATAATTTTAAAAAATGATATTTCAGTTTATGCCAAAATTTATAAACTTTGATTTTGCCTCCCTCATGAAAAACTTTTGACTCCACCCCTGTTTGTAGGGGCTGCGGAGATGAGGAGAGGAGATGATATACGTTTAACAAGTTTTTTGGATGCTTCAGAAATGGTTAATTAAGTTTGAGTTTTCCTTTGAAAGAAAAGATTTACCTTCTCCAGCTGCAAGGTTGAAGAAAAGGTCCACTATGTTGGGGCAGCTCATGTAGCACTGCGGGGAACACAGCGTGTGCACGAACCGGGACTCGAGGAGCGCATCAGAGGAGACGCCCAGGGTGTCCCTGGACACACCACAACCGTCGATGCATTCGTCGCTTTCAATCCAGCCCCTCGATCTCCCTGCTCTTATCTCCGAAGTCCGGCACACGTGGTTCGACTGCCCACCGTCCCTCGACAGCTTCTCGAGCACGCACCGCTTGCCTGATGATGAAACCGCGAATGCACACGTTTCCTTGTTTAGATTCGGACACGCTACGTACCCTGCAAATTGAAAAAGTAGGACGTTGCTGGCCTGTCACTTTCATTTTTACTCTAAAGTGAAAATAAGTATAACGGTAAAAAAAAAAAGGGAAAATCCAATACGGGCTGGATCCCGGTGAATCGGAAATCGGAAATAAAATGTTGAGAAAAACCTTATATATATATATATATATATAATAGAAGTTAAATACATGACAAAATGACAAGCATCATGAAAGAAGAAATGAGTTTTCTTGCATCACTCCACACACACACACACACACATATATATATATATATATATATATATATAATAGAAGTTTAATATGCGACAAAATGACAAACACCAAGAAAGAAGAAATGAGTTTTTTTGCATCACCGTGTAAAAAAAGTTAAGTAGTTTGAATCAGCTTTAAGTTAGCTTTAAGCTAAAACGTACTCAAATGTGTTCAAGTACCCACTTTGTGTATGGGAACAGCAGCATGGGTATATGGAGAAGTACCATGTGACTTAGATTTCTATTGTGATCTAAACATCAAACTTATAATGGTAGAAGTGCAGTTAACATGTCAAAAGAGTATATAAAGTGTCTAAACATAAGGCAATAATGCACTCTTCCAAACTATTGTTATTGAACCAATAAAATTCCCTCCCAAAGAAATATCATGTGGGGGTATGCATGTGCATACCTATATGCTTAGTTTTCCATATGAAAAAAAAGAGCTTCGCGTTTCTTACCATCTACATGGTGAGCTGCCACCAGCACAAGGAGCCCAACCAGGCAACTCCATGTCGTCAAAGCGTAATAGGAGGAAGAGGAGGAAAAGGAAGCCATGGCGGTGGACTCTTGGGAAGAAGTTGTAAAGAACAGGCGGAATTCTGTTGGAAGGCCAAAACACTGGTGGTGCTGTTAGCTGGGGACTCGGAGGGGCCTATTTATAGAGAAAAAAGTTCAGGCAAGTCCCCTCTTAAACTTTCATGTATCAAAGAAGAATCCTTCAACTGATTTTGGAGGAACGTCAAAAATTCTTCGAGTTTGGCATTGAATTGCTGTGTGTTCCAAACTTCTGGAACGGTTGATTATTTGACCAGAATGCCGAGACCCTTTTTGTGTCTCTGTCTTTTTCTTTTTGGCGCTAAGGGTTTGAGAAATTTTTATTTAGGAGCCTAATTTTTCAATTTTTTGGCCATAAACTCAAAGGGGATCATCCAGTTTCTGATTTTCTTATACTGTTTTAACTTTACTTGTTTTGAGGGGCATAGCATAAGCCTGACAGACACACATACAATGTATTCTCCAATTAATTACATAGGTGGTACTTTGTTGGACTACAAATAGTGGCATGCACGACACTCAAGTTAGACGATGTACCTTAAGACTACCTATGTCATGACAAAGGATCTTTAGACCTTCATCTTGCATTTGATTACAGCGGATCTCAAATTTACTGCATAATTCTGAGGTTTATCAAATTGTACATTTAAGAAGCGTAGATTTCAGATGCATGAAAGTGCTACAATCCATGGATCTCAATATATATATATATATATATATATATATATATATATATATATATATATATATATATATATATATATATATATATATAGAGAGAGAGAGAGAGAGAGAGAGAGAGAGAGAGAGAGAGAGAGAGAGAGAGAGAGAGAGAGAGAGAGAGAGAGAGAGAGAGAGAGAGAGAGCAGACTAAGGAAGTACATCAAGCATGGGCTTTTAAAACCTAATATTTTAAAATTTCAGACCTCAGCTCTAAGGTTCTAAAATCTGTTTGAATCTAAGATCGAAAAAAGGGGTTGGTTTTCACCTCTTGCATACCACTTGCTCTAATTTCACTTTACTAGTGCTTGCTACTGTCATGCAAATTTCTTTTATTTGGGAAACATACAATTTTTTTTATTTTTCTTTTTTTAATATTAGTTTTTTCAGTAAACCTTTAAAAGTGAAAAAAAGGCATTACGGTAACTACCTCATTCATGTTTTAGAGTTAGTTAGAGGAGACTGGTAGACGTAGCCAGGCTTTGTTTTGTAGTGGCATATTCAAAAATCGAAAGCGTAAAACATCTATTGAAATTATGATATAAAAATGAGAGGCCGTAAATGTATACTATGCTACTATGTGATATTGAGATTGCCTAACCATTACGCTAGCTGTATTACCATGTTGTCCAGTATTATTTCGGTACAAATATTTCTAACTAGCCGGACCGATTCATGGTCAGTGGCAAAACCGTGCTTGATTTGATGATAGAGGAGAGACACAGTACATCATAGATTTCATGATGACTGTTCGAAGGGTCTTTATCACGACGTTTCCTTTACATTAAAGAAGTGACGGTGATCACGACATGGACTTAACATGGGTCGAGTCCGTAACAGTACAAAATCGGTTCCTTCAAGAAAGATTTGACCATATATATATATCTATGCAAACAAAGGAGTTGGGAATATGAAATGTCAGTTTTTCCAACAGAAGATTGCTTGGTTAACGTGTCCTTGGAATGACTTCAAAGGCCATTAGCCGACGCTTTAGACAAAAAAAAAAGGAAAAGGGGACAAATTTGAATGGAGTAGTCCACAATTGAGTCTTCTTATAATTGAACTTCAGGGACGGGCGGCTTGAGTGGAGGAGGTAGAGTAGAAACTTTTGGTCTTGGTCATAGGCACTGTTATAAAACTTCTCATTTTTTGAATAAGTAAATGATTGTGAGACACTATGTAAAAATAAATAAAAATTTAATTTGTTGCTGGCATGGGCAAAGGCCATGGAATAAAGTGGGTTCATGGCATTCATTAAGTGCATAGCCACATTAGAGGTAGGCGTTTCCCATTGGTTGGGATAGGACTGTACAAAGAGTTAAGCCAACTCCAGCTTCATTCGGTTAAGCTTGGCTCGTGTGAGCTTATAAAAATTAATCTTATAAAGAGTCGAGTTGGTGTTAAATGAACTTGACTCAGTAAGCTCGTTTAATATAGCTTATGCTTTTTTTTTCATATTTAAAATGGAGGAAAGGGATTACCGAGATGTGTTTTACTAAGAATGCCTTGGAAACCTACATCATGAAAGGAAAAAACTATCAATTCCATTTTTTTTGAAATATTCTCTATCATCGACATTCATGGTGGCAGGTAAAGACGCTCCACCGTCCTGTTCAGGGGAGGAATCACAATTGGGCATTCCTCTTGATTATTTCTAGGGCCGAATATAAGTAGTGTCACCATGGGGCATATGCTTCATGGAGCTCAATCTAAAACCTTTTAGCTCTAGTACCACTGCCCATTCCCATTGGCAAAAAGAATTCTTGTTCTACTCCTGCTCCTGTCAATGTTCCAACAACACAACATTAAGGACATTTTGGTAAGATTAATTTAAATAGTGCATAAGTCACTGAAATGACAACATAGGGAGTTACTACAGACAATATTGTTGTCTTGCTACTATACTACAAATGCCGTCGCTCCCTCGGTAAAAGTGAAAGGTAAAGTCTACTTTCACAGACATTCTTCGGGAGCAATGCAAATGTTGGTGGCCGGACATTTATGACTTTGGTTGGTGGTAGGTCGCGAGCAGCATTAGCACTTGCTACAATGGCTAAGTGGTGCACGCTCATTTGCCAATATATTCTAGGGAATTAGTTTTTCCCTGCCACCCTCGGCTAAAGATCTGCCGGGTGCTTCCTAGAGTCCTTGGATATCTTACGCGAGCCTCGCGGAGCAACCATAGCCCACCCAGGCAGTCAAGTGAAATGGCAAATTCGACGTGACCCTACCCAGCCCAAGTTGGCTGCCTTGACCAGCCTAGGGACACCTAGGCCCAACTGTTCCTAGTTTGCCTTCGCCCATGACCATACCCTACAAAACTCTCCTAATGAACTCTATATAGCCTACTCCTACCTAACTAGCGGTGAACATGAGCCGAGTCGACCCCGAGTTTAGCCAGCTCGAGCTCAGCTCAACTAATGAAACCTTGTGCTCGAGCATAGCTCGACAGAAGCAACTCGAGCTCAACTCAGCAGTTATGTGTTGAGCTCGAGCTCGACTCGATTAAGGCTCAACAAACTCGTTTGAATATATGAACTATTACTTTGCCATAAATCGAGCTCGACTCAATTAAGACTCAACAAACTTGAATGAGCTTTTGTAAAAACTTACATAATTAATTGACGTCAGTATACCGGTTTTTTAATTGAAAAGACGAGTCAAATATTTAAAAAATCACTACACATCATTTTCGAGCCAAGTCGAACTTTAACAGTTCGCAACTCGATTATTTGAATGAGTCGACTCATGCACTCGGCTCGAACTCGTTCAGCAGATGACTCGGCTCAAAGATGTGGCAAACCCCTCAGGAGTGTTGATGTTGGGATTAGAAGTACAACTGTGAAGGCTAAGTCAACCAATTCTTGTCTCCTCCTTTTCACCCGTACCCCTCTCCCTCTCTCTCTCTCTCCCTCTTTACTTTGCTCATAAAGTCATATTGAAGTTAATCTGAAGCCTTTAGTAAATGTAGCTTTTCTATATGCTTCTCATGTTATTTCAAAGGACGTTTAATAAAAGGAATGATGCAATATGATTTCGCATGACGCATGGACTACATTATTGGACGTTTAAGGCAACGTAGATTATGGGAGGTTTGTCCTGTGCTCGCTGACTAGAGGTTGGTCGTTATTTAACCGATAGTTGACCCTAAAAAGGATGATTCTCACCGTTATTAGCGCAGTAGTTGTTTAGGGTTGGAGCCCAGGCCGTTGAGAAAAAGAAACAAAGAAGACGATTGAGGTTTGTTTTAATAGTAACAGAAAACATGTTTTTTTTCGAAAAAATGTGAAAAAAACGTGATAAATTAAATAGTCATTTAAAACTTTTAAAAAATGTGTTTTTGTGAAAAAAAAAACATTAAAAATGAAACGCATTTTTAATGTGTTTTTTTACCTTTTTTTTCAGTTTTTTTTTATGTCAAACAGTTTTCTTTTTATTTTTTATTTTTTATTTGTTGCAAATCTACTTATCTTTTGATGTTTGTCTTGTTATTTTTTCACTTAATTTATTTTTTTTTCATTTTTAGTTTTTTAAAATTTTAAAAAATTTATCTTATTTTTTTATTTTTTTAATTTTTTTTTAAGCTCACCGTAATAAAGCCGAGAAAAACCTTGTTGATTAAAACTCTGAAACGTTATTTGTGACTATACTTTACAGTACTTTGGTGTACCATCATTTTTATTCACTTTAGCTTTTGCATTTTCTCAAGTTGATAGCTCGAGTGCATTGAGATTGCTTTGGACCATATTAGGTTAACCAAAAAAATAAAGGCTTGTGTTCTCTCTCCCTCTCCTTGTTATCTCTTTATATATATATATATATATATATATATATATATATATATATATATATATATATATATATATAACAGCCAATGTCCATTGTAGGATAAGTGTTTTTATATTTTGTGATGCTAAAAATGGTCATAAATGATGCATTATGCAGCGGATACAACTTTTAGCTTTAGGATGCACTATTTGCAACAGTTTTTAGCATCCTAAAATATAAAAAAATTAGTTGGGACATATATATATATATATACACACACATGTTCTGGAAAGCATTTAAAAAATCTTTATATTTTGTAATTATTTTTTTGTTTCCTTTTGTGCTTATCAAACTTTGTTAAGAACAGATATTTAATAAATCAGAGCTTGCGGAAAGGATTTGAGAAATCCGTTGTATACGCATCATTTTTTGCACAAGACGTAGAACGATATAAAAAATCGTAAAGAAAAGTCGTCATTGTTAGAACACGTTGATCGGAAAGTTCATTGGCGAGAACCTGTTTCGCGATGACTCCTTGACTGTGCATTTACCTATATTTATTTTAAAATAAGGTCGACAGGTCTCTGGCCCATTATGCCAAGCAAGTCATCGGGACATCAAATTCTTCGGGTCATTCAACTTAAAGGTCTCGAGTCTAAACTCCGCACAAATGCATGCGGTGATTGAGTTGCACACGCAAGAAACAGGCACCCCCTAAAAAAAAAGAAAAAAGAAAAGGGGAGTTGAATTTTTTTTTAAAAGAAATGTCCTTTTTAATCTTTTTAATTATTTTACTATCTTTTTAATTCTTTTTAATCGCGCCCACCCATTCAGTCAGATCTTATAAAACAAAATGGATTCGATTTCTACTATTGCATATATATGGTTTATGTGGCTTAACTCAAATCCAAGTCTAAGGATCCGATATAATTACTCCAGTTGCATCCGGATTCAATTGCAAAGGTCGGGCCACGAAATTCGTAAAGAAAGATTCAACTAAGTTAGAATCAGGTACACGATGAATTCAACTGAATGGAAATGAGATGTAGGTGGGAAAACCACACTGCCGCATACTTAACCGGGTCCACAGACCGGGTTCGGGACCCAGTGTGGGTCCAAAGACCGACTTCAAGCAAGTCATCATCTTGCACATGACGATAGCACAGGGAGAGCCATCAAGGAACATGAGGACGGCGTCCGGTGTAGGAGTGGTAGGAGCGACTTCCGTCCATCTTTCTCCCTCTCTGGTCAAACGGAGGGCTGTGATTGCCCCGTTCATCACGCCGGGAAGTGCGGAGGCTCAGGTGGCCAAGTGTGAAGACGAGAGGAGCAAGTTTCGCTTTCCTGCATTTTAATTTGGACAAGAAAAACTTTGACGGCGTCGTTGGCTTAGTAGCAAAACGTCATTGAGGAACTGAACATATTAGAGAAGAAGGAAACGCAAGAGATTAATTTGATGACTTCTTATTTTAAACTCAAACAAGTTTTATTTGAAAAAAACACGTATAAAACATGAAAAACAAGTCAGCCATATAAAATGTAAAAAAAATGTGTTTTCTTAAAAATCATGCTAAAAAACAAAAAAACGCATATAATACCCATATTATTCGTACTATACCCATTTTTTCTCGATTTTTAGCATTTTTTGCATTTTGCATTTTTTATTTTTTATTAATTTTCATTTTTTTATAATTTTTAAAATTTATTAAATGGTATAATTTTTTTTTTTAAATTTGCCGAGATATTTTCAAGATATACGACTTTGTCGTATTGTACTCAAGAAATTCTTCACCATATAATACCCGTACATATTTTTAATGACAATGTTTTAAAGATAGATATACGTGCAACTGCATAAGGATGACATATCTCTTGAAAAACATGTAAAAAATAAATGGCTATTATGCATTTTGGAAATTTATAACAGACCCTGAGTATGCAGCCGACTTCACCTATCCCGCCATTGCTATCCTTTTCTTTTTGGTGTGTAGAAAGGAATCCCACCACTCAGTTGAGAGCTTTCTTCTACCTATTCCCAAGGTTCAGAGCTGCATTCAGGACACAAACAAGAATAGACTTGCTTTTCAGTATAACATGCATGTTCTCAACTATTGCATGCTTATCATGCCTGCACAAAACTATTGTCTTTCATATGCGGATGCCCACTTTTCTTTGTCTTTATACAACATTTGTAGACAAAACATTCTCTTCAAGGTCCTGGAATGAATCATTTATTCTCATGCAAACTCAAATGTCTCTCATCTTCACACTTACGTGCACATTCTGCAAAACGCTATTTGAAGTTAGTCTTTCAATTCAACATATGACATTCTCTTTGTTGGTTTTGGAAAATGTGCCATAATAATGTGTCTCTGGCCATACACAAGGCACTGCTGCTGTTATTGCATTATCGCCATTTGTAAGCACAGAGCCTTAGGATGCTTGTCATTCATGGTTTTAGTGAAATCATTAAACAACTACTCAAATGTCTTTATGGTCTGATTATACAAAAAATGCACTGTTGTAAGTACAACTTTGAGAATGGTGGTTCACCCTCACAAACTAGGCAAAGGACCACTATTGGGTATTGACCTTCATGGTTGTGTTCAAAATAAGAACATTGAAGCATTTATAATGTACCCTTAGCTTTGAGTCAGCTCAAAAGGTCTGCGTGGCATATTGATCATTCTTTATTTGCACTGCTGAAAAAACATGTGTGTTTGCTTGATGTTGTATCCAAGTAATCGAATATGCCTTTTAATTCACCATCCTTCATGAATTCTGGTCTCATTCTTTTTAAGTGGTTTCTATAATCTATGGGTATGAATAATTCTTATAACCACCATCGGCTTTCACATAAATAATTATAAGTCTTCTTAAGTGGAATGTCAACACTATCAGCTAGTTCACCCGATGTACCTACAAAAATAATCATGTGATAAGATTCGAAGCTCGATGCATGTTGGGTATTTTGGCGACGTGCGACAGATTTGGCGGCATTCCAGAAAAATCCCTGCTTGGGAACAACTCTAGAATGCATGCATTTTAGGATCGTTGGATCCTATGATTGTGTTGTGATTGAATGATTATGTGATTGGTTTTGCTTTTAAAGTTACTATGCAATTTCATGTGCATGTTAGCACTTATAACTGTTTAGGTCAGATTAGGCGGGTTATCGAGTCGAGTATCTTCTCGACTCTGATTGTGCATTAGAAAGCATCTTAGAATGATAATTGCATAAGACAGCTACGAGCCAATCACAGATCGAGACTACTCTCCATGGTTCAGCTAAGTTTTGTAAGATGTGATTGATATGTTTGAATAATGTGAATGTTGGAATATGTTTCGTATGCATTACCGTAGACATGATGAAATTGAATGAATTTGAAGGGTAGATGTACCCATAAAGTTATGATTGCTAGTTAAGAGTATTGACTATATGTGTAAACCTTGTGTGGAGGCGTTTGGAGGTTTGAGTGCCCTTGTGAAGTGAATAAACATCACGTGCTAGCCAGTCATTTTGTGAATGTGTTCTCATAATGATAAGTAAGAAAGAATAATTGATGTGAGGTCAGTCGGTTATGGCAATGTGTTTAAAATATATCCCACCCTCGCCACTAGTCTCGCCTGCTCGGAGCACAGGTGGTGCAAGGCCCCAGGATATCGTTGTCTGGTGTGCTTGGAGCGTTGAGCTCCCACTTTCCCAACCTGGGTGTTCTAGGGAAGGCTGAACAACTCTTCTTGTAATTCACACATCTATGGATGATTGCTCCACCATTGTACCATGAACTGATCCATATCATTTCGGGTTGCCACGGGGGTTGTCTCCCGAATGTATGTCACTCGTGATGTGCAAAGTGTTTGTGTTTGCACCCACAAAACTGTCAATTCACTAAAGCTAATGTAAATGAAATGATTGTAAATAAAAAGAATGTCAATAAAGTGAATGTGAACGAAGTGAATATGCATGAAGTGCATGTGACAATCAAGTGTGTTAATTGTGGTCATTGAGTGGTCCCTATTTGTTGTGGAATATGTGAGAGGCTGCCATGACAAGTATGTGATTTCCTACTATCATGATTTGGTAGTGTTTATGTTTTTCGTATATGTTACATCTCAGATTTGAGCCCTTACCTTGGAGGGTTAGGGATTTATCTGGTTTGTTGCCATACTGCAAAGGCTAAGCTTTCTGTTGTTTACATTTTTCAGGTATTGGCGGATCCAGGGCAGCAGATTGATCAAATGACTCAACTTACATCCTATTGGGGAGATTTTTGGGTCTATTATAGTGGCGACACACTATGTTTTGATCTCGTTGATGTCTTGTTTTTGTTAGGCATCAACGTTTTGGTTTTGAAGCATTTTTGTCCTATGTATTGTTGAGAAATATGAAGTGAATTTAGTACAAACTGAATTTATTATATAATGAAATGTTTGCCCCATAGTCTTTTGATTTGCATAGATCATTTCGAATGATTGTGTTGTCGGACATTGATGTTATATTTTTTTGACAAAAAAATATTTAGGGGTAAAAAAGTCGGGGTGTGACAGCAGAATGGGATGCCGACATCTTCTGATGCAACTTCAGTGTGTGACTCATGTGAAAAGGTGTCAGTGGATAATTGTGGTAATATGTGAATGTGTAGACGCAGTATTTTTCATTGGAAATCCTTCTCAATACTAATTTAGTTGCATAACTGCATTTTGTACCAGTCCTACTTTTATTTACACGTACATGTGGTTTCTTCCAACCTTGCTTTGAACAAATAAATGACATTCTCATAACAACACTTTGTGCATTTTTATCACTCTTATACTTTCTAACATTGATTATATTTCCTCAAACATAAGAATTGTAAAATATATAAGTGTCGTACTCATGACCAAACGACATTCCTACCATAAAGTTTTGACACCTACATATGCAGTATTATCATTCATCAATTCATGGGAAAAATTGTTGGGCAATACATTTTCTTGTGGACATTTGGAGGCAGTAAACACTTAGTTTTCCCCATCATATTTCATATTCTTCTATTGCCGAATCATATTATTTTGCTTTCAGATATTATGGAAGGATGACAACTATGTCATATGCAATGTGTGAGAATCAATTATTAAAACTGTACATACTAGAAAAGCGTAAGACAAGACCATGGTTTGCAATGCATTGTGGGATAAAGTTTTGATGCAGTGTGGGAAACTATGGTGATAATATTGTTGGAACAAACCGTGTGGCAATGGAAGATGCCCGTCCGAAGGTTGCACATCGTCTCTTTTCGTTAGATGTTCCCCACAACCAAGTGCAGCAGTCACAAACAGTTACCTCTGTAAAGGAAAGAAACAGAGCAAGTGCAAGAGAAGGAGGAAGAAGGAGATGTTAGTTTTTGGGGTTTCCTTCCAAGGGGCTTCTCACGGCTGATGTGTTCAGAGATTGATCTCTAACTCTAAATATGCTAGGATTATAAAGTCCAGCCCCTTAGGTTTTCCCCAAACCCTAGCAGCGGATTTGAGAGATTTTTAGGAGATCTTTTAGGAGCCGTTTTAGATAAAATCTAGTAACTGCTTTGCAGTTACTAGATATCCGGATAGGGCTCAATGGCCACTATCCAACATCTCCCACTTGGCCATGAGACCGCCAGTTTGCTTCCACTCTATGTGGGTTTTCTTTATTCAATTTGTTACGTGGTTTTCCATAATTGGCTTATCCAATGCATCCTAAACATTTTTCAAGGTTTACAGTGAGGTTTTCCATTCAATGGTTTTTCCTTCGCAACCTTTCAAATATATCTTAGATCCATATGGGCTACATGTCTTGAAAACAAGTTTTCAGATATTTCCTTGGTTAAGGGATCTGCCACCATATCATTGGTAGGCAAATAATCAACCGAGATTTCATTTTTCTCAATCATTTCATGAACGTAACGATATTTTACCATTATATGTTTACTCTTTGAGCTAACAGCTCCATTTTTCATAAGAGATATCGCTGCCTGATTATCACAGTACAGTTGGACCGGTTCATGAGCAAGATCTAATTTCAAGTCTTTCAAGAACCGATTTATCCAGACGGCAAAAGTAGTTGCAACATTGCATGCTACATACTCTGCTTCCTGAGTGTGCTGAGCAACACATCCCTGTTTCTTACAGGACCAGGCTATCGCCCCACCTCCAAAGAGGAATACATAACCAGAAGTAGACTTACTATAATCTTTGCATCCTGCAAAGTTCGCATCTGAATAGCCAACTAAGGTCAGCTCATCAGCTTGGTAGGACAATTTCAATCCTTTTGTTCCTTTAATATACCGAAAAATCCTTTTGACTGTTTGCCAATGAGGCCATTCAGGATAACTTTGATAACGACTTACTAGACCGATGGGAAAGCTTATGTCTGGTCTGGTACAAAGCATTAAATACATCTGACTGCCAACTGCTTGTGCATAAGGAACATTTAATTTATGTTGTCCTTCACCAAGACAATCACTCCTGCTTAAGTTTGCTCCTTTAGCTATAGGAGGCCCAATTGGTTTGCAGGTTAACATACGAAATTTCTTCAAGATATAATCAATATATCGTTCTTGGCTTAGACTCAGGATTCTTGAGTTTCTATCTCGAGTGATTTTTATTCCTAATATGTAGGATGCTTCACCCAAGTCCTTCATTTCGAAGTTTTTGTTCAGCCAAGTCTTCGTTTTGACAATCATGTCGTTATCATTTCCTGTTAGTAATATGTCATCAACATATAATGATAGAATACAGAAAAGACTCCTACTTTTCCAAACATACACACAGTAGTCTAGTTGGTTTGCAACAAACCCAAGTTTTGTAATTGCTTTGTGAAAAGCAAAGTACCACTATCTAGGGGACTGTTTCAGTCCATACAACGATTTATTCAACTTGTACACTTTGTCTTCTTTTTTCTTGACGACATATCCCTATGGTTGAGTCATATATATAGTTTCCTTCAACTCACCATTCAAAAAAACAGTCTTTACATCCATCTGACAAATATCCAAGTCATAGAATGCCGCGATAGCCAAAATTATTCTGATTGATGCAAACTTTGCAACCAGCGAATAGGTCTCTGAGTAATCAATTCCTTCCTTTTGGGAAAAACCTTTCGCTACCAATCTGGCTTTATACTTCAGCTTTATACTTCTTTCTTAGTACCCATTTACATCCAATGGTAATCAAACAACGATCCGTCAGCTTTATAGTTCTTCCTTAGTACCCATTTACATCCAATGGGTTTTTTTTCATTAGGAAGATCTACTAATTCCCAGACTTTATTCTTTTTTATGGATTCAATTTCTTCATCCATAGCATTCACCCAATCCGATGATTCATGCGAGCTAATGGCTTCATCATATGTCAGATTGTCAGACATTTCGTCAATATCTGCTAAATAGCATAGCTCCTCTGCCAGATATACATAATAATCATTCAAATATGAAGGAGGAGCTCTAGCTCTTTTATGACCTGGTAACGTCTGAGATGACGAGGTATTCATATCAGTTGGTTCATTGCCTAACTGATCTTCAGTCGGTTCATTTCCTGATTGTTCCTCAGACGATTCCTGCTCAGTTGGTTCATTGCCAAACTGACCTCCAGTTGGTTCATTACCAGACTGACCTCCAGTCGATTCATTACCAGACTGTTCATCTGAATAAATCAGATCATCCAGTGTATCATTTCGATATTCCACTGGATCAAAATCTTTATTATTGAGTTCTTCTATGAACTCTACATCTCTGCTTTGTATAAGTCTCATAGATGAATGATATAATCTGTAGCCCTTGGATATTTTTGGGTATCCAATAAATATACATCTCACTGATATGTTATCTAGTTTATCCATTTTTTGATCTAGAATTTTCACGTGTGCTACAGATCCCCATCTCCTTAAATATCTCAGATCTGGTTTTACACCAGTCCATCTTTCATAAGGAGTGGTTGGGACTGCTTTGCAGGGCACTCGGTTTATTATATACATAGCTGTTAACACAGCTTCTCCCCAAAAAATTTTTGGTAATTGTGCTCCTGCCAACATGGATCTCACCATGTTCAAGAGGGTTCTGTTACACCTCTCAGCCACACCATTTTGTTGTGGTCTCCTAGGCATTGTCTTTTGCCTATTAATTTCAAGGTCTTTGCAGTATTCGAGGAATTCACTAGATGTGTATTCTCCTTCTCGATCAGACCTTACAATTTTGATATTTCTTCCAAGTTGTCTCTCGACTTCAGATTTGTATTCCTTGAATTTCTCAAGTCTTCCGACTTATGCCTAATTAAGTATATGTAACCAAATCTTGAGAAGTCGTCAATAAACGTTATGAAATATAACTTGCCACTATGAGTTTGGATTCTGAAAGGTCCACAGATATCCGTATGAATTATCTCCAATAATTCAGTGGCCCAAATTACTTCAGACGGAAATGGTTTTCTTGTCATTTTTTCGTATACACATGACTCGCATTTTGCAAAATCATTTATATTTATGTCAGGTATTAAACCTTGTTGTGCTAGAGTCTGCATATTTTTGATGCTTATATGACTTAATCTTTCATGCCATAAGTTTACGTTCACACTCATTGCACAACCGAAATAAGAAGAACTGGAAGCTTCATTCATATCATTCAGTTTGAACATACCATGTTCTTTTACAAATTTTCCACCAAACATGAACCTTCTATGTTTTCCCACTGTCACTTTTCCTAGAATAAAACGTACTTCAAAACCTTTCCCAGTCAGTGCAGGAACATATACTAGATTCCTCCTCGTGGAAGGGACATACAAAACCTCGTTAAGTACAACATTTGTACCCCCAACATTTAGACGATATGCCCCAATTCCCAAGACATCACAATAAGAGTTGTTTCCCATATAGATCTTGTGGGTTCCCGGACTCAGATTTTTCATGTTGATCACTCCTTCTTTTGTCTTTGCAATGTGACGAGTAGCTCCTGAATCAACCCACCATCCAGTTAGATCTCCATCTGCAAACAGACATTCTGACACGACACAGATGACTTCTCTGTCAGAGTCCCCTTGAGGCTTCCTTCTTTTCTAGTTGCCCTGACCATTGTTGTCTTTCATATTCGAGAGTTTTGTCCTGTAATTCTTCCTTATATGTCCAGGTTTTCTGCATCTGTAGCATTTCACTACAATTCATTGAGATTTCTTAGTACTTACAAAATTGCCCTTGAACTTGCCATCGTTTCGATTTTTAAATTGTTTTGGCTTTACAGGCACATGACTACCAACAGGTTTTTCCTGGACTATCATCAATTCTGCTTTATTTCTCTTGGTGTGACGTTGTTGTTGTAGAGCTAACTGTAAAGGAAGCTTTTCTAAAGTAAGATTATCAAATTGGACACTCAAGGCAGTAACTGCCATATCCCAAGAAAGAGCTAGGCTGTTCAAGATTGTGTTGATCTGCATATTGTCAGATATGACATTCCCCGCCATGGCTAAGTCTTTAGCCATGACCAACATCTTATTAATGATCCATTACATTGTCTGACTCTTTCATAATATAGGAATTGTACTGTTCTTGCAGTAACTGTACGTGCATCACAGTCATGGTATTGTATTTGGAAGTGATAGTATCAAATATTTCCTTAGCAGTTGGACAATCCTCAAATACTCTGATCTGATCATCTTCCATGAAGGCTAACATGATGGTTTTAGCCATCAGATCATCAGAGGTAAATGACTCATATGTCTTTCTTTCCTCATCCATAGTGTCTCCCAAAGTGGGAAAATGCTGGTTGATCACATAAATGAGTCTTTCTAAAGTCAAGGCCAACATTATTCTACGCTTCCATGCATGAAAATTTGTCCCATTCAGTTTTTCAGTCTTAGCTAATTCAGAGGCTCCCACTCTTGATGTCATTTCTAAATTAATTTCCAATAGCAAGTAAAGAACATTTAAGAAAGGAAAAACATATTACAATGAATATCACATCAAGAGATTTCACAATATTCTAAAATTATGTTTTAAGACAAGAAGACTTTAAATGAAATTTAGAACATGCATATCTCTTTTCAGAGTTTATTTCAGAACCCTCTTTTTCCACTTTTTGACCGGCTAGAAGGTGCTATATGTACTTTTGCATAAAGACGCAGTCTTCCAAAAAACATTTTCTGGAACTCACTTTTTAGCAATTCTCTGTCGACTAACATAGGTGAAAAGCCAAAATTTTCATCTCCACCACACTTTGGTATTTAAAATTATATATATGTGTTTGGTGGTGCCACATTATTTGTCATAAACACATCTAGCGAGTTAGGAAATTATATTCACTTGTTAGTAGGCCCACCACATTCAAGTCAGGAATGTTGGGCCCTTGTATTGGATAGTTGAAATTAGTGTCTTTAATAGTGTTTAGTATAGAATGTTATTGGTTTGATATTAGTTTTACAATGTTTATGTGTTATTTTAGTTTAGTTATGGTTCCTACTCGTAAACGTGTTTTCTATTCCAATCCCACATCTCTAGTTTAACCGTTTTCCACGTGTATCAAACTTCAAACTGGTCTCAACCCTTCACCGAATTCCCCTTCTCCTAATTAGCTTTACCCTCTCCATCGTTGTCCCTCTTGGCTGCTACATTCTTATCTCAAGAACAAAATTGAGAAGCCAAGGATGGAAGCCGTCTTCACCATGGTCAACCAGCCAGCCATGCCTAAGGCTGCACCAGACCAGGCCACCGGCGGGTACTCGGCCCGACTCGGGCTTAGGCCCGGGCCTAGAAAAAAGGGCACCAAACCAGCCTGATAATTTATCAGGCCGGTCCAGTTGGGCCCGATAAGCCTGGGTGAACCCGATAATTGTTTTTTAAATATTTATTTTATTTATAAATATTTTGTTACGTTTAATTACATTTATGTATTATTTTATATTAAAAATATATTATTTAATTTAATCAGACCAAGCTCGGGCTTGGAGTTTAAATAGTTGGGCCGGGGCCAGACCCAAGTTTTGGCTGTTGGCTCGGCCCGAGCCCGGCTCCTTATCGGGCCAGGCCAGCCCGATGCCCAAGCTTAGCCATGTCCAGAACCCTCATTTAATGTTCAGTCGACGTTAGTGATAGTTTTATTTCAAGCTCGTCCATGTTCAGCTGTGTCTAGCTAGGACTATATATTTTCCAGCATACTTCAGAGTACTTTTGTCTATTTTATTCTCGGTAAAGAGACAGTTGTTGTTTATTTATTAATACCTTGTTGAGGTCATATCCTAGATAAGTGATTCTGATTTAGATTTTTCTTTTAGTTATGTTAAATCATATACGTGTTGGTTCTGTTTAGGATCAGTTCTTATTTTCTAGTTTGTAGACCATCATGTTTATTTTAGATCCCATTTGATGTATTGTTTGATCCTTATATTGCCTGAGCAACATACATTCAAGAATGTGTTTTCTCTACTCTCTTAGTGGCTAATTAGGAATGATTAAATTAACTTGCTTTAGGGTAAATGGGGTTTTCTGCCGCCAGCAAAAGGCCAAATCCCTCACCCAAGCCCTCATGCCCCAAGGGTACAGCACGAGCTTTCGGTGCCTTGAGATGCCCCTCCCACCATACTTCAACTTGCATGTGATAGCTGCATAATTATATGACGGAATGTGTACTTACCTTTAAAGTTAGGTTGTTTTCAGTTTTATATAAATAGAACCATGCCCTTTTACTGGATACATTTTCTTCTTTCATTTATTTTGCTTCAGGTTGGTCATTGTTTGATTTGTTTAGGTATAAATTAGTTTAATAATTGATGTTGGCTGCATGAGCGTACTGCACTATATCATTTAAATTCTGTTCCTAAGGTTTATGCGTAACAGTCATCAAAGTTCTTCTAGTTTAAACATAGGTCCTATATATATCTGTAGAATAGTTTTAGTCGTACATAATTTGTTTATTTATTATTGTTTTTCTCAATCCGTTCTTAAATTTGTATTTTCTCTGTTTTAATTAGGATGAATTTCTGATTTTTTTAGTTGCAAATTATCCTTTTAAATAACATTGATGACAAGGTTCCACCAATTATCTTTTTGGGGCTTTGTCCAAGTAAATTGGTTGGGACAACATGGAAACTGGAAGCGAGCCTACCAATAAAATAAAGTTGCAGACCTCAAGAATTTTCCTTTTTCTTAAATTGGCTAATTTGAATTTTGAACCAGTGGTATAATTTAACATGGAGTTCAACAACCCTCTCTGGCCAACTCAAATTTTGCGAAAACTTCGAACTGTCCAAGAAGAATTTGAGGCACATAAAAATGACGGCTCCTTTCTCCTACCTCTGGTATCCAGGACTGATTTGGCGCTTGTGTAAAAAGCAGTACACCCATTAACTAGAGCTTTGTGTATGTACTATTTGCAGTCCATAAGAATATTGTTCATGAGAATCGAACTAGCAACTTGATTTTCACCAGCTTGTCAGTCCAACCAGCTACACAGTGCTCCCAGGAAAACCAAAAGTATTTTGATTGAATGTTGGTTCATTCGTGGAAAAGTGAAATTCAATAAAATGTGCACTGTGTTACAAAAGCTCCAAATGGCTGACAAACAGTTTCACCGATACTGTAAGTTGTGCTAAGTCTACATTCCGTGAGACCACAAGCAAGTCTGATCTGGATTTCCTTTTCACCTCAATATGAAAGAGAGAGAGAGACAGAGGAGAGAACATCGGAATCCTCTCTTTTCTTCCATATGCACAGATCCAGATTTGAAAGATTGTTACATTTAATGAGCTCCAGAATGCTGGAAACTGTCATTGTAGGTAGTTTTTTATGATTTTTTTAATAGTATATATCTCTAAGTAGATATTACACCCGTAAGTATGTACGTTTAGCAGTTAAGAATAACTGAAACGCTTAGGTTATTTTTTCAGACATATCACCGACATTTTATATGAGACTTGGAATCATATGCCACAACTCATCAATCATTGAAGATTGGAACTGAATAAAAAGAGCAAGATAATTACAAGTTGAAAACCAAAGCCGGCAAATAAATTAATTCGGAAGACTGAAATGGAATACCCAAGAAACTATGAAAGCAAAGACCATACAAGCAAGCAAGAAGTTGAGAACCTTATGCCCTGCCCAAAATGGTCTTGCATCATCTGGTGTTGCTGGAACTGGGTCTGGACCAGGAGCTGATGTGCTGTCGGTGGCAACACTTGCGTTGGCAATAACCTCCGTCTCTTCACTGATCGCTACCATATTTGTAGCTGTGGATCCACATATCTCGCACACACTGCAAATCCATTGAATTTTACAGGTAAGCCTTTCCATGGGGCTCTTGCTATTGCATATGGACTTGTGAATTATGTTGAAAGGAGGCAAGAGCTAGAAAAATTTGATTAAAACCTTAGTGGTGTGGGCACCAGTATAGAGAAAGCATTAGCAGGGGAGAAGCCACATGTGGGCATCCGTGGGCAATTGCCAAAACAGCCTCCACGTTTTTTTAAAAGTTTTGAATTGGTGATGTCTAACAATTTGTTCATTTATATGCTGTGTGCCCCTTGATTATATGTTCAATGCCCCTTATTCATTTTATCATGTCTAATAATCTTTTTTGAATGAGTGCCCCTTAATAGAAAAGTTCTTGCCCTGCCCCTAAATATTAGGTTGTGTGTGTGTGTTTTTTTTTAAGAGTGAGTGGTTCATTCTACCACCCTTGAGAAAGACCACTGCCTCCTCACCTGTGCCCCGCCTCCCTGGGTTCACAGAGCATGCTTCGGGACCTTTTATGATCTAGAGGTAGAACGTATTGGGACGAAACAGTGACCCCTCCAAGATTCGAATACGATTTCTTAGAGAAGGTGGACCACTTGAAGTTGTGTTTGACTACCGATGGCTTTGTGATCCATGGTGATCTGATATCAGCACGGATCTCAGATATGTGGTTTCGAGGTCTGAACTAGGTCACCATGGATCCCAGATCATGGCATAACAAACTTGAACTGCTATAAAGCAAGCTAGTTGGGGCTCAAACTCTTTTTTTTTTTCCTCTAACCATTGAATTTTTAAAATGAATACAAAGATTATGGCATAAAAGAAAAACTCATTTTTATTATTAAGGTAGGTTCTTGTCTGGATTGTAGTATCCCAACAAGGGCATACGATGGAGATCACACTTAAATGAAGGTTCGCTGTTTCCATTCTAGACATCAGTTGCGAAGTACTGCTTGGACTAAAGAAAGGTTATTAGAAACACATTTATAAAATATAACTTGCATCACATGTAAACCCGTCGATGCAGTTAAGAAGAGCTCCTTAGCACTGAAAACTAACATTACCCTGAGCTTTTTAACCAGAAGATCTAACTACTCTTCTTCCTCAATATTTTCGTCTTCCATCAAACGATTCTTTCCTTAAAGCTTTAGTCAAGGGCACATTATTTGCATAAGGTAATTTCATATCATTACAGGTGTCCCTAAAACATGAAAACTCAGTGCTTCTACGGTTTTACAAGATAAAACATTACGTAACATCTATATATCCAGGTTGTCTGTCTAAATCTCTAATAAGTGACGTCTTGAACGACGAAAAGTACACATATATTTAAATCAGTGATACAACTATATATATATATGTGTGTGTGTGTGTGTGTTGGATTCAATCTTACCTAATGTCAGATGTTACCAAATGGCTAAAATTAGAAATTTATCATAAAAAAAAGTCACTATGTTGGCACTAATAATGGTTTATGGTTGCTTTAGTGACGGTGTATAGTTTTTAGTAACAAATTTTTAAATGCTAGTCATCCAACAACTACCCGACATTTACAGTATTTGACATAAAAATCCTCCCGCTTCTCATAACAGATTACCCAATGCAAATGTATTGGCACGGGCGGTGTGTTTATATACATATACTAGATGCTGGACATTGCTGAATGTTTTAAAGATAAAAATTCATCAAAGTAGCATAAACCTTTTCTAAAAGCACCATGAACCTTTATTTCGGTGGCAACTTGTCAATTTTTCACGATCCAGCAATATCTAGGTAAGAGAGCAGCAGTTAAAGCCCTTTAAGATCACCTTTTGGATGCTGCAAAATTTCAGTCATATAGCCTTCTAGGGGCAAGAAAATTAAGTATGGACCGCAGACAGTTTCAGCATGGTTCTAAAGTACTTCATCCTGCTCGTAGAACTGGACTGATTGGTAACTATTGATGAACAGGTGCCTTTTGGGTCTCCGAGGACGTGGATAAGTGGTGTGGCTTAAACTAAGGTTAACCGAGTATGATTGTCTTGGGGGTTAACTGAGTATGGTTGTCTTGGGCATTAACCATTTCCATGGCTACTTCAAAAATAGGTGGTTTACTGTTTTCTGCATGAGATTTCATATAGTTTTGAACTGAAATTTTAACTAAGGAAAATATTTTGAAATTGTATCCTCTTTATCTATTTCTTCCATTCATCAGAGTTTTTACTGTAACATCATTGTCGGTATCTAAATAATTAAGTTTCTTGATTCATATCTATTTGTCTAGAATCGTTTAAATGGTCTTCTAATTCTATAAGTTGTAGATATTATCTAATTTGAGTCCTAAATCTTTAGGGAAAAGAATTTTTTGAGTTTTTTGGTTTGTTCATCTTTTTGTTTTATGAACAAATATTTATTACTTACTTTTGACTTGTTAGCTTTAGGTGTTTTAAGATTTAATTTATCAATTTGGTTCATCAAGTTCTTTTAATAGTTTATCATATTTTGTTTATATGTCTTCTAATCTTTTAAGAACTTGACATAGTAAACCGGTTACTAAATTGAACAATTTTGCGTACTCCTTATCTGACTGAGAAGCACCTTCGTATTTTGTATATGCAGATGTAGTTTGGATTCCACTTATTTGTAATTTTGTATTTATTGGTTCTATGAGAAGTAAATCTTCTTCCATGAGCTAAACGCTATCTTTTCAAGATTTTTAAGCATATCTTCTAATTTGTTGAAGATAAGATTGATTTCATCAAACTTTTATGTAAATTTGTTTATAACTATACCAATGTTGTGTTTAGACTGAATGTCTAGTGTTCAATTAAATCTTTCTTCTTATGTGGCAGTATTCCTTCAATATTGTTGAATGTTTTGGTTAAATCATTTATTTGAGACCTTTGGTAATCTAAGTTTGAACTTAGAACCTGTAATAATTTGTTTCGTGACTATATAGAACTTACTATGAAGTCTAACATTATCCCACTAGTTTTTTAGTTTTGTTCTAAAAGTTTCTCTAGAACAATGATGAGATCTATCACTGTATTTAATTGTTTATCTTGACCATGTAATTGATGGTGATAATTATTATCAAAATGACACAAATGACTAAAACTATTAAAGCAGACAGCAAATGATTTTTTTAGCGAAGCTTAGATTCAAGTAATCAAGTCTTTCCATCTTTCATTATACTTAAGTTATCTTCTGGATACTTAAGTTATCTTCTGGAGGCATTTAGAAAGATACAGCTGTGCTAACAAAAAATCGTTAGGTTCATCACCTATGAACCTCGATATTAAAAACATCATCTGAAGATGATGATTAAATCACTAAAAGAGTTAGAAGAAATACAGTCAAGACAATTTGTATCTTTTTAAATGACTACAGAAGATAAATTAAGGATAACAAAAGATGGAAAGACTTGATTACTTGCATCTAAGCTTACCTAAAAATCATATACTCTGCCTTGATAATTTTAGTCATTTGTGTCATTTTGATAATAATTATCACCATGAAGTACATGGTCAAGATAAATAAGTAAACACAATGGTAGATCTTA
This sequence comes from Nymphaea thermarum, assembly GCA_011799765.1. NCBI lineage: Eukaryota > Viridiplantae > Streptophyta > Magnoliopsida > Nymphaeales > Nymphaeaceae > Nymphaea > Nymphaea thermarum. The sequence continues at coordinate 95,525 of JAANDH010000280.1, read as the reverse complement.
TCATTGCTCTAGGAAAACTCTTAGAACAAAAAGAAAAATCTAATCGGATGATGTTAGATTCCATAGTAAGTTCTATGTTGTCATGAAACAAATTATTAAAAGATCTAAGTTCAAACTTTAGATTACCAAGGGTCTCAAATAAATGATTTTACCAAAACATTCAACAATATTCAAACAATATCTGATAGAAGCAGAAAGATTTAATTAAACACTAGACATTTACTCTAAACACAACAGTAGATATAGTTATAAACAAACTTTCAAAAAAGTTCGATAAAATCAATCTTACCTTTAATAAATTAGAAGATATGACTAAGAAACTTGAAAATATAGTGTTAACCTAATGGAAGAAGATTTACTATTAATAGAACCAATAAATAAAAAATACAAATAAATGGAATCTAAACTACATCTAAATATACAAAATATGAAAGTGCTTCTTAATCGAGTACCCAAAATTGTTCAATTTAGTAATCAGTTTACTATGTCAAGTTCTTAAAAGACAAGAAGACATAGACATAAAATATGATAAACTATTAAAAGAACTCAATGAACCAAAAGCTGCTCTCGAGTATGATGAACTTATCAAGAAATTGATAAGTTAAATCTTAAAACAGCTGAACCTAACAGGTCAAAATTAAGTAATAACTATTTGTTCATAAAACGAAAAAATGAAAAAACTTAAAAATCAAGGAAGAATTTTAAACATTGCAACAGATGATTCTCAACTCTAGTCACAAGATATCAACCGGTGGAGTACAATCATGATAAAAGACTATCTAAAGGCAAATCGAGGACATAAAGATGCAACAAAAATGATAGCATATCTAAAAACTCATTTAGGAGAATTTGCTACATCCCATAGGAAGCATACAAAAAATGCATCTCTAAAGAACTCGAAAAAGACATAACAGTCAGAATAAATCCCTATAATTTTAGAATCCAAATGGTCTTAATAAGAACCAGCCCTAATGTAGGTATGGAAGAAGCCCAAACGGAAGCAGTTTGTCAACTAGAACAACTTAGCCTGACAAATTAGAACTTAAGGGCATACTATTTCTATACGACAATCTCTAGAAACTCATATGGCAGAGACATGAGGAAGACTTTTCTATAAGCTTCCTGGAGCATTAGGTGAATAAATCATTGAAGGATGGAATGATTACATCTGGATTAATCAACTAAGTGTCCCAAATTATAGCCTACAGAATCAGTTACGTTTGTAATGCTTAGAAAAGAAATGTAACAGTAAAAATAGGGGAAAAAATGGAACAACCAAGGAGAAGCACACTTGTTTCAAATGTGGTAGTGCTATACTAACTTCAGCTTCTACCTGCCCCTAGTTGTCTTGGAAGAATCTTTTGGAAAACCCTTTCAACCCTGGAGAAGAATCCATGTGAAGTTCCATAACTGCCAATGGATCTCTTCGACAGTTATATGTGAGGGGAGAAAGTAATTTCCTTCCATGTGACAATCTGCATTGTGGGGAAAGTTGGCCACTTGCACACCCTCGATTCAATAGGGACCCGAAATACTTGGTCCAAGCTTGAAGGAATTCATGTGCCTACATGATCAAGGTTATACCCTTACACCCTCAATTTTATTTTTCTATCTTCCATTGGAGTTTCAAAGAAGAATTTGGTGTTGGAATACCCTTCATTTGACCTGAGTTTTCTGCCTCATCAAGTCTTTTTCTAGGTTTAAAGAGAAGATTAAGCTTGCTTTGCCATTACTTTCTGGCCAAATTGCTAGATCCTACATCTAATTCAACCTGAATATATTCCAACTTGGAGATAATCAAGCAAATCTGGTTATTAAGGTGCTCCCACCACCTCCACAACTCCCTCACTACCAACCCTTGCCATCTCTATTACTTCAGCCCATTTTCCATAGCCTCTATTTCACCAGTCAAGTTGAATCATGTTACAACCCTCAACCCAAGAGTCCCAACAATCTTTGATAATTTCTCTTGAGCCCAGTAAAAATGAGATGAAAATTTGAACAATTTATAAATTAGTTTACATAGAAGGTCACCTCTCATATACACGGATTAGAATAATGATAGCATTGTGATCTGATGTCACTACCAGGAGGAAGATTGGGCATTGCATCAGCAGAAATATCAAAGCACCTCTTATTGGCAAGATAGTGATCCAAACTACTCCTTACATTATGATGCCCTAATTGTAAGTTTGACCAAGTGAATTGGGCCAATCAGCCCTTTATCTCAGTAGGCTCATTGTAGTTGATAAATCTTAAGAAGGCTGAGGATCCTATGCTTGCAGAGGCAAATATGACTTCTCCTGCTCATTCTTAACATTTATTCAAACCAAAGGAAATTATTGGGAGAAAATGAAATCAGTGAGTTCTGCAGTTGACATTCTCTGAGCATGAAATCTAGACTTAGACTATAGTAAAAGAGGTCCCATCAATGATATTTTGAAATTGAAGAATGATATTTCAATCATATTCCAATGATCTCTGCCCAAATTTCTTCATGCCCCATCTAGGTATTATTTCATGATTTGGGGTCTCTTACTAACTTTTTAGTTCAATCACTAATGAGTCAAGTGTCGATAATAATAGCTATCCCACGTCTCCTAGAATTGATGACCATTTGCAGCTCATTTTTGTATTGCTTTATCCCCAACTTCTTCATGTTCCAGGAGTGCCTTTCCTTGGTCAAGCACCTCCTCGGTTCTCCCAACATGTGCCTCCAGCTAATGATGGAAAGGTGTTCTTCTTCCCTCTTGAACTCAAGCATCATTGGACATTCATCTCTACTTCTCCACTTTCCAATGGGTTAGGTCAAGATCCTTCTGTCTAGGCTTTCTGATAATCCTTTGCTTTCCTTCCTTATTTAAGGTGCTGGGTTTTCACCCTTCCCCCGTTTTGGCATCATTATGTCTAGCAGCATCACTCATAGAGATAAGGGCAGCTCTTTCATTGAAAGAACCTAACACTTGATACTTCAAAAGGCCATTTTTTTTTTTTGAAGACTGCTGCTTTTTTCTTAGAGATCCAAATTTTGTAAGGCTCAACTCTAATAAAGCTTCTTGCGTTCACTATTATCGCCTTCAAAACCTGGTGGGGGCTAGCACTACCTCATTTTCACATCGAGTTCAACCTCAGACATAGGAGAAAAGCCAAAGAGACTTCTATTTTATACAAACTGACTTCTGATTTGGAAGTTCCCCATGTAATCAGTTTGGAAATATAATATGCTCCAACATAATCAGCCATATTCATGGCTGCAGTCTCAGCAAACATTCACATGTCCCAGATGTCCATTGAAAAATCAGGCAACCGAACCTTACTATTTTCCTAGACCTTGAGAGACATCTCTGCTACCAGTATTAACCTTCCAACTTTCTTGTTATTTTGTGCGAGGCTGCTTGAGGGATAAACAACCTTCCATTCCCATATAAGGTTGTCTCGTCGTGAATTTGGATGTAGATCTGAACCTATGTAATGCAAGTGAGATTGTACATAGATCATAAGCCAAATTGCTTAGCACAAGAATTCTTGGATTTATGCAAGTACAACAAACAATCATAATTCCCCCACACATTCCAATATAGTACAACAGAAAAGGCAAGACCTGATTCTGTATGGCTCCAAACCGCAATGATGGTGCTTATTAAGCCGGCGACAAAGGTTCTTGAAGATGCAAGGTAGATCAAGACAGTGGCAGAGCCAGAAATTTTGTCTATAGCGGCATTAATCCAAAAGTTTCATACTTGGGGCTGGTTTGGGCAGCAATTGCCCACAGCAGACCATGCGTGGCTCCACCACTGGATCAAGACCATGAACCACTTTTCGAAGTTTAAATTACTATAACCACGCCACAGCAACTCAGTTTAAGGAGTTTTTTTTACTTCACTCTCACATGCCAAATTCAAATAGAGTTCGATACTAAAGGCAAAAAATCGGAAGCCAGGCAATGATGCAACCAAAAGCTCTCAAGTGGTGCACAAAATGCAGAATGCTCAGTTCGTCAAATGTAAATCTCATATGTTTCTAATTGCGTAAAACTAAGGTTGCAAATTGCCATCAATGCTGTAATTAAACATTCGTTTTTGTTTTTGTTATGATGTTTAGAGATGCATCCTAGTCTATTTGCTGATTCAGATCTATTTATATAACTAAAAAAACAATATTGCGCGCACACACACACACATATGGACTAATTTGATTTTTGCATTTTATAGGATATTCTATGAGAGATTTAGTCATTCCCTTGAGGTGTGTTTGATTGCCTCTGGAATCTTAGATCCAAAGCGAATTTTAGATCCGAGCTTATTAAAACCTAGGTTTGAAAACTGCTTTGTTTGATGCACTCTCCTGATTACTCTTGGGACCTTTCTCGCTCAAGCACAATCGGTCGGACTGTGTGGCCTACATTAACTACATTCTCAGTTGGGTTCTGGAAGGTGCTATGGTGCTATCTGAATGGTATTACGAAGGAATTGATTTGCGGACGACGTAGCCGAAGTGGCACCTGCTGGGATTGCCCACCGAAGAAGACACTAATTTGTGGTAGGGTGAGGGTGCGTGGCAGCAACAAAATCATGTAGAAAGAAGGGAGCAGCCAATCTTGAAGGCGACGATGGCAAGCAAACCAACGAGAGGTCTTCCATCAACTCTCAACATCTTTCCCTCTCAACTCCATGTCTCTCTCTCTAACCCTCGACCATGGCAGCCGAGGGTTCAGATTTTCTTATCAAACCCTTGGCCATGGCGGCCGAGGGCTTTTGTTTTTATGTAAAATTAATTGGTTTAAAGGTTTCGTCAGATTTTGTCTATCAAATTTTAATTTTGTTCTGATTTCTCCTCTGTTTAGCCCCTGTATTTAGCTGTCCTGTAATCTTTTCCGGTGGCAAATCCATTGTCGACATGTCTATGAAAACATGGCAGCACATGCTGACACACATGTAGTGCCACATATTGGGTACTAGTTTAACATCATTTTATTAATTTTTAATTCTTTAAAATATTTTAAAGAAAGATATATTTTAATATAAAAATAAGAAATTTATTTTTTATTTTTGGGGAAAAAAACTGCGCCCTGCCTCCCAGCTCCGGAACAAATCTACGAGTAATTTACATTTACTTGCCCTTATGACATCTCTGCCTATCTCTTTCTCCCTCTAGGTGAAAAGATTCCGGTGCTTGGAAAACGCAGAAACGATAGAGGACAACGCCCCAAAACAAAAGGAAAAAGCAGAAAGAGGGAGAAGGAAAAGGGGGAAGACTCACTTGTTCCCCTTGATCTTGAACCACGCTTCTGCGCAGTGTTGGTGAACGAAGGCGAGGTCGTTCTTGCATTTGCATCCCAACTCCATGGCCGTTCCCCCTTCCTCCTCCTGATATTTTGCACCACCATGTCCATCACCCGCTCCCCCTCCTACTTCCAGCAGGCTCAGGTGGCAGATCCTGCACTTCTTCCCTGCATCCTCACCTCTCTCTAAATCCTCCATTCTCTCTACACTAAGGCTTCATGATCTGCCCAACTTGTGATCTTAGCTGCCATAATTAAACGAAAATGGATCATTTAAAGTGAAGAAGAAAAGAACACTGAAAGAGGAAAGGTGATATAAAGCAATTTCTGTTGGTCATTCACAAGAAAACCCGGCTTCTGAAACAAAATATTAATTTATCCTCCCACGGCGGAAGAGCTCTGCGCTAATTATCAGTGTCAAGCAAATGATCCTTCTAATCCTCTGACTTTGACCCCCAATTCACCGCTACCACTTTCCGTAAATTGGATATCTATGAAGTGAATTGAAAACGAAGGAAACTTCCACAGGCAAGAGTTCCAAAAAATAAGTCAATTACTCAATGACCAGACTATACTGATGTTAATAATCTCAGCGGCAAGAATCATGTCAAGTTGGAAACTTGGAACTGCTTGAGAGAAAACAGCTACGATTGTGTGGTTTCATCCCTTGAAATTTTGATTATTCCATCTGTATCGGTTTCCTTACTCCTTGTTTCTTGGTAGTACGATCATCAATTGGTGGAGGAACAAGAAGAATTGGCAATGGCACACACACACACACAAAGGGAGACAATTTGAGCCTTACCTCAGTCGAACAGACCTGAAGCAGAATGGAGGAGGGAAGGGAGGAAGGAAGTTTCCTTGCGGAGAAACAAAGTGGGGAGACTTCTGCAGCCTCCGGAATTCTTCTTCTAAGGGAGGGGAAGCAGTTGGGTGGGTATTGATCTCCTGCTATTATTCCAGATTCTCATTCTTTCATTGGGTCGGCGGCAGATCAAAGACCCTTACACTGAATGACTGAAATACATGAAAATCTTTCTCCTCATCTTCTCTCCGTCTCGCTCTGTCTCTCTGCATCCCCACATATAAATGTATCGAATGAGATAGACAATTGACAATCACAGTTATCCAATTGAACTTACTGAACGGTAATTTTCAAGATATTCTTTGCCCGATCAATAATTAACCACTTACACGAGGGAGAGACATATCTATATATGTAGGAAAGCTGTTAAAAAATCCACACTCCTGAAACATCTTTACAGAAATGAGTGTCACGATTCACATAATGAAAGCGGAAGCATTGTCATGCTCTCTCATGTACGTTGCACTTTCGATTAAAAAAATCCCCTTTTTTCCTGCAAATTCTGTTCCTGTTCTCTGAAATCCGAATCGCGTCCTTCCTTTTATGCATCAGCAGCAAACGACTGACTACGTTCGCTCCAACGGGTTTGGCATGGATGATCGAACCAGCAGCTGATGCAAGGCCCAACGCTGGTTTGATTTCCATGGCCGACAGGCTGGCTAAAGAAGCCTGAGCGTGCATTGGCTTGGAGTGTTACACCTTCAACGAACGACGAAATCTATGGGCCTTTGATGCTGTTGAGACCAAGATCCAAAAAAAACGAAAAAAATGTTGACTTGTGCTATTTCTTTCTTTCAAAAAGTGGGTTGGATGGCATGTTGTAGTCATGTCTTTAGTTTTAATGTTAGATGGTGCTATCTTGATAACATAGAAGAGTATTGATCTTGGGTTTAGAGGTGTCCTTATAGAGGCCAAGTGAACTCCTTCTTCTCTTTAGTCTCTCTCCTCCTCCTATACGATTGAGTGTATGATGCTACTCAAAATCACCTAACCATCTAATCAAGGCCGTTGAGATGGATGATTAAGAAAAAAACAAGAAAAAAATGTATTAAGCAATGTTGTTAGATGACAAAATGTTATCATTTTTTTTCTTACTTTTTTCTCAAGTGTCTACTATATTGGATGGATCAGAGGGTTCTATTTAGATAGCTGAGTAACTTTGAAAAGCCAAAGTCATAATTCAATTTTCATATATATATATATATATATATATATATATATATATATATATATATATATATATATATATATATATATATATATATATATATATATATATATATATATATATATATATATATATATATAGAGAGAGAGAGAGAGAGAGAGAGAGAGAGAGAGAAAGAGAAAGAGCAAACAACTTTGATGAAAAGACAGAATCATGATCTATTGAAAATAACTATTAAAGTATTCTTTATACAACCTAACCTTGTCGATATACTCTTGAGAGTTTTGATATAGAACATATCAAGTTAGTCATTTTTTGACTTTAATAATGTTTTGTAATAATAAAAAAGTGAACGGCTCTTATAAAATTTTGATGTTGGTCATACCGATCCTTTGGGCCTAAGAAGATATTCTCACAGTGAAAATAGCAGCTGCTCGGTTGCCACAGTACCTATTATTGACTCCTTCACACCCATACGAGCTGATCAACAACATGAACAGATGAAATGTCATATGATTTCTTAGAATAATTTTGCAGGACGAAGAAGTGGAGCTCAACCACTGGTTCCTTGGCAGTAAGCTCACTTAATCAATCAGCTTTTAATGAATTTAAGCACCGAAGGGTTATAAATTAGGAAGCTTTTGCGGGTTTCAATATAAAATTAATGAATTTCCATATAAAATAATAAGTTGATAGATTGGTACACTAAAACAACCCTGAGACACACAAAAAAGACTAATTGGGTTGAAGGACGAATGGCTTAAGGACGTAAGTGTCAAACTCTTTTGACACTTGTGTTTCGCAGTGGTTTCCTTGTCTGGCCCATTTTAGAAATATTTTGTTCCAAGGCAGCATACCATCAATACTGAGAAGTATAGTCAGAGGTAGTTGGTGCGATTGGTGGGCTAGCAGGCGTTTCTAGCCAACCTAACAGAGAAGAGTTTCTGATGAACGCAGTGAAGACAAATGGGAGTAATGTGGTGATATTTTTCTTCCAACTGCTCATATACGATATTGATTGTGTTAGTTGCTTCCTCAAGGTGGTGTCAACAAGGGGGGCAAGGGGCAAAGCCAGAATTTTTTGGTTATGGGGCACTGTTATAGAAATTTTCATTTCTGACGGGGCACAACGTATATAAATAAGTAAAAATTGTAAGAAATCTATGTAAAAATAAATAAAAATTTTGTTGCTGGCGTGGGCAACTGCCCATGCCAGCCTATATGGAGCTCCACTACTGGCAGGGGCCATGGCACCCCCTTAAAATTTTAGAAAAAAATTTACTTGTAGTTTTAAAAAATTTTAGTTTGACCTATATAAAAATTTGAAGAATTATATGTTAGCCTGTTAAAATTTTGAAACTATAGCCCAGCCCTGCAACAAAAAATTCCAAGCATTGACGATAATGTTTTTCAAGCCAAAGAAGATTGCTCCAAAAATGGTGTGCAAGTTAACAGTTCCTGTACGAGGTGCTAAACAATTTTATAACAGTCACAGGGGCACTGTTATAGAAATTTTCATTTCTGAAGGGGCAAAACGTATATAAATAAGTAAAAATTGTAAGAAATCTATGTAAAAATGAATAAAAAATTTGTTGCTGGCATGGGCAACTGCCCACGCCAGCCTATATGGAACTCCACTACTGGCAGGGGCCATGGCACCCCCTTAAAATTTTAGAAACTAAAAATTTTACATGTAGATTTAAAAAATTTTAGTTTGACCTATATAAAAATTTGAAGAATTATATGTTAGCCTGTTAAAATTTTGAAACTATAGCCCAGCCCTGCAACAAAAAATTTCAAGCATCGCCCCTAATGATTATGTTTTTCAAGCCAAAGAAGATTGCTCCAAAAATGGTGCGTAAGTTAATAGTTCCTGTGCAAGAGAACACCATTGACGAAAAAAACGGCTGCAAGGTGCTAAATATTTTTATAACAGTCACAGGGAATGTTCAAGTCTCCGGTGAAAGATAGTGTATTACCACCCTCTTAGTAGGAGAAGCACATGTTGCTGGCAATGTGCTAGCAAATCCTCAACCATCAAAACTACAGGTGGCATAAAAGAAGGATTCCTATAAATATCTTGCCAGATAAGGCTGAGATGTAGGCCAAGTAGTAGAGGTGCTCATTGTCATTAGCAAAAAAAACTAGTACATTGCCACCATTGGAGTAGGAGAAGCAAAGGCCGCTAGTGATAGCAAATACCCAACTGTATTAAGTCTAGGGCACAAGAAAGATGGTGTATCAAAAATGGATGAACATCCTACTAGAAATCTCATATATGAAGCAGATGCAACCAAGGGAGCAGAAGTGCTCATCATTGTTAACAGGCTGCAAGTTGCTCGCCTGTGGACCATAAGATATTGCCACTTGAGGCTGATATATCATTGGAGGAGTAGAGCCCTTTCAAACCAATTAAATCCAGCAAGCAGCCAGCAGCTGAGCATGTGATGCATCACAATGATGTTGAGAGGTAGCTAGAGGAGAAGGCGTCCTCATTATCAGCCCCAGCTAACAAGATGCCATCTGCCAAGCACGAGATGTAGCAAGATAAGGATAAGAAGTGGTGCCCATCCTTGGTAGCAGCCAGCAATTAGCTGGTGCTACAGAGTTTTTAAAGGAGGATATAATAGACACAATGTCAACATGTGAAGCGTAGACACCATAGAAGAGTATTCCACTAACAACAAAAGGATAGAGTCACTCAGCACAAGAATTGATGATGCAAAATTTTTTTAATCATCTATGGAATGGGCAAAGAGAACTATAGAGCATGTTCTCATATGCTAATTGAAAGGGGAAAAAGGAAAATGAATACAGCAATAAAGAGAATAAGAGAATGAAGAAACACATTATACAAGAATTATGTGGAAGATGAGGACGTCAAACTTGAGGTTTCAAGAGGGAAAAAGAGGACGAGCCTTGGCATTTATCGGAACTATCAGAGAGGACAACATCTGGTAGTGAGACACATGCAACCAAGAATCCCTACGAGTTATGAAACCATCGACAATCTTTTTGTAGTAGTATGTCTCTAACAATATGTTGTTTGTTTTTGTCTTTAGTTGGTGAATCATCTATTTTATATGAGTTGTTATAGTAATTTTCATGAATGATCTATCATTAGCTAAGGTTGGATGTCATTGTAATTTTGGTTCTTGACAGTAGTGCTTAATTAATCTTTTTACTATTGTTTCTCATTCATACAAATTCTTATTAATGTACTTACATATGTTTAAGTTTGCTATTGAAGTTTCTGCTTGTAGAAATTCAATATTCACTATCATCAAGTACATATTCCTTGCATTTTGCTTATTATGTCACTTGCATATCTTTCTTGTGAGCAAAAGATGGCTTTTCCCTTGTAAATTTGAATACTGATAGTAGCATTTAGCTGATACTACTAAAATGTCGTTATTATTTCTTACTCTCATTGGTGTGTTCCAAGTGTTACCTTTGCTATTCAAGTTTTTGTCTATAAGAAATTAACAATGTTCTCAATGATATGTTTAATGGGCATAGGAACAAGGAATAGACAACATTGTTTGCTTTTAGGTTGTTCAGTAAGCTGATTTGTGGCCAATGGTGGTATTTGGAGCTACGAACTTTCAAAGGAAACAATTCAAGGGCAGGCATTTCAATGGGAATCCATAAAAACCCAACCCTATGGATGACAGCAGGTTGAATTTGTTTTGTTAAAAGGTAATGCTTGATATACATAACATTTCTTGCACAATTTAAATTGCTTATCTGCATTTTTAAAACTTAGATCACATGTTTTTATTGTTTGATGTGTCAAGGATTTCTATTTCATGCTTAATATCAAATCATGTCCAATCGAAAGAGTTATGGCTTGATACTACAGGCAAATTTGGATCTAGATTCAATTGATACAACTCAAACAGGTCCTAAGGTAGACCAAAGAATAAACTCCATGCTTGAATTTGAGATCCAAAGAGGAATTTTTATTAAAGTCTTGTTAAATGGATGTCTTTAAGTTCCAGCATTTTTATTGAAAATTTATAATTTTTTATTGAAAATTTATAATTTTTTATTGAAAAATTATAAAATTTTATTGAATAAATCTTCCAAAAGCTCCTCCAAAGGAGGGAATCCAAGGCTGAAAGAGAAATAATATTGTTCTTCTTCATCATCTTCTCCTAGCAATAGGAAACTGTTCATTAGTGTTGTATTCATCCAACGGTCATAATAAGGGTTTCTATGGGCGGATCTTCATCTTCCTTCTTCTCTTACAACATGTTCTCCATTCTTTCGTGATTTTTCATTTTGATTTGCTGTTTTTCTGGATTTATAGCGACAAAGAAGAAAGGATCCATGGCAACCAGGGGTTTTTAGTGCTATTCATGCAGGGTGCTGCAGGGGTTCCTAGTTCCTACAACTGAGCGCTCCATCTTCTTCCTCTCCACAATCCTCCTTTCTGAAGCTTGTTGGAATCCCAACGATATCATCCTTAGTGTTGAATGTGTTAAGATGTCATCTTGAAGTGTGAAGATCAAGGTTTCCACATCATTTCACATATTTGTCGTGATAGAAGGTATGTTTCCTTTTTTTTCTCTCTCTCTCTCATTAGGCTAAAATCCAAACTAATTAGAGGTCCATTATTACTATTTTATTTCTAACTTCTTTATATTTTTCAGCATGTTTTCTTGGATTTATATTTTAATATTTTTTTCAAAATGGGAATACTTATCTTGAAACCATGCTCAAAAGAGGAGTCTATTGATGGCCAATGCCTATCCAATGGCTTTTTTCTTTTTTTGCAAGTTTAGTTTGACCTCTTTTTCAGATTTTCATAGAATATATCCTTGTGCTTTAAGCTTTTCAAATTTATTTTATTTTGTAGTTTAGATTGGGATATTTTACGTATCATTAGAGAGAAGGTTGGCCAGCATTAGCTTCCTTGCTGCCAGCCAATTTTCTCCTTGTATTTTCTACTTAGGCTGTTCTTTCTCATGCAGTAGGTTAGAAAGTGTTGTGCATGAATGGTTTTGATTTGAATTCATATAGGATAGAGATCTTATTCTATGTTTGTGATAATAGGCTAGTTGGCATTAGGGTTTAGCTACCGGCCGATTATCTTTGTCTTCTTCATGATACTAGTTAGGCTAGATGTTACTCTTCATATTTTGGTATTTCAGTAGGTTAATTAGGGTGTTACTAGTAATACCCAAAAAATTGGTCTTTACTGGTTTGGCATAAGTGAACATAGCAAAAATGCCTAGAACTTTACTAACATTTATTGCAAAACATTAGTGGACAATCCCATTGATGCTTTTACTAACATTTTCCAACACATCTGTAAAAGTAAACATTAGCAATACGATAAATGTCATTGAAAGTCTAATATTTACTAATGCAAAATTAGATTTATGATTAACTTGTTGCTTCTTGTACTTATGGCTTAGATACTCAGAGAAGGGTCACTACTGAAACTAGGTGTAGTTGCTTATTTCATTTTCTCTTTGTTTGTTCTTTATCAAAGTTTTTGCACCATCACTTGCTATAGTTTTTATACATAAGTTTAATTTAGGGCATGCATATGTATATCCCATGTTTTTTCATCACAAGTAATAGTTGCTCTCATTTTCGTTTTATTATTCTAGAGGTGCATGCACACAAAAAGTTAGAAATTCACGAATTAGGTACTTTCTATTTTTTGTATTTGGTTTTCTTAGTAGTTTGTAATAGCTGCTAAATGTTTTAAGGGTTTGTAATACTCCATTTAAAAAGTTTAGTCTTGTATATAAGATCATCAAGAATCTTAAGGAATTTATAAAGGAGGTTATTAAGACTTAAGTTATTAGTAGTCTTGGTTCGTACAGAATTGGAACCAAAATTGCTGAGAGGTGGGTTGAGATCTAGTGGACCAGAGGCTTGTGCCTAGTGGTCCAATACATGTGGACCCATGTGCCGTAAGGAGGGTGGATTGTAATGCCCCACTTTGAAAAGTTTAATATCATATCTAAAATTATGAATAATCTTGAGGGACTTATAAAAATGTAGTTAAGTGATAAGTTGTCCTGGTTCCTAGCCTTTTTGAGACAGAAACCAAAACTACGACGAGGTGGGGATTAAGGGCCATGCCCGATGTGGGAGTAAGTTGGGTCGATACAGTACCCATCTATCTAGAAGTATGTTTTTGGCAATTTAGTTAGCTGGTGGAATAGCCATATCGCCAGCCCTTCCAAAAATTATGGTGGGACCAATTTGCACTAGTGTGTCATTAATTTAGGTATGAGAATTAAGTATGTTCAATGAACTAGGATTTTAGAAAGTGTGATTGATTAGATGATATTTAGAAAGGTTCACCTAAGGAAGTTTTTTGGCAATTGAAATCTCTTCTAGAGTCTTGACCTACTGCTGTATCAAATACAAGGAGTCTCATTTTGAAGATCAAGGGCTTCATTTAGGAAGTGGGATACTTCATTGAACTTGATATAGGAAGGAAGCGACCCTTGACGTTTTGTAGAGATTTATTTTCCTATGCTGACAGCTCATCCCTTCATGTGGTCACCAGCTTAGGAAGAGAATTTGGAATGTGGATTTGCTGAGTTTTAAGGCTTTGAAACTGAGCTAATTAACATAGGATAACTGTTTCTAATTGCTTACTTTAGTTTTTATGGATTAACTCATATTGACTAGTTTAGAAGGTGTCAACTTAATTGGAATCAACCTTGGAGATTCTTTGAGAGTGCACCAGCTAGATGGCACTCTCAATTAATTAACTCATATTGACTAGTTTAGAAGGTGCCAACTTAATTGGCATCAACCTTGGAGATTCTTTGAGAGTGCACCAGCTAGATGACACTCTCAATTAATTAACTCCTAAAAAATTAGAAATTAATTAATTTAATTAGGATAGGAATTAAATTAATCAAATTATTTGAATTAACTTAGAGTAAGGAATAGGAAAGGAAACCATAGGCAGGCAGGACCCACTCAGGAGATGTGGATCAATGAGGGATATCCTCTACAAGTTGCCCGTGTCTAGTGGCCCCCATTTACATCATGTGGCCATTTTTCTATCATTTAACTTAGATTAACTTGGGGATAATATAGAATTAATGGATGTCATTGTTTGTAGCTCAAAATTGTTTTTGGTTTTTGGAGTGCATTAGAAAAAAAAAATTTTTTGCTTTTAAAAAGAAAGAAATTATTCCCGTGTTTTTGAGTTCTTGATTCTCTGGATGAGCCACTATGTAAATCAGTAAAGACCAATAGGCTATTGTGGAAAAGAACTACCCGTGAGGTAAGGGGCCGTTTAAGGGAAAAAGTACACAAACGGTGAGGTTTGGATGGGAAGACATGATGTCGCTCATGATATTCTTTGAAAGGAGAATCTGTAAAAGCTTTCAAAACCAAGGGGACCATACCATATGCTCACCATGTTCTAGTTTGTTTTTTTTATAATATATGTGTTGTCTGTTCGTAGAACTCTGTTCCTGTAAAAAGATTTTTTCCAGCTTAAAACATAAGACTCATAAACAGAGTGTGAAGTTGTATGGATGATACATAGGACTACGGGATAAAAAGAGATGAGTACCTAGTAGGCTAAAAAACCTTTTGATCTTCTAAAAACGGTGTTTGTTTAAAAACTTAACAATATTAAATACACTTACACTAGTTAAAAGTTTGAATTAAAATACTTAAAACCATTCAAGATTACTTATTAGACATAAAAACCACGCATAGTAAAATTTACTTTACTTATTAGATTTCCATTACACCATTATATGAATAGATTAGAATATTTGAATTTAGAATTACACCAAAAATCTAAGAGTACTGTAAAAAATAACCAGTTTAGTCATACCTGTCACTTTCCAATGGAAAACATTTAACTTTATAACGAAGACACCAGTCCGATGTCTCAACAACTGAATAATATAATAGACCTACATATTTCCTTAGCACAAAATATAAAATCTTATAATATAAGAAATCAAGCCTTTTGGCTACCCATACTTGACACAATAACAAACAATATCCTTAAGGAAGTATTAGAAAATCAAAGATATTTAAAAGACCAGTTAGCTACTATCCTAAGTAAAATCGGAAGCCTACAAGAATATAAAGATAATATTGAGGTTTTACAAAAACAAACCTTAGAGAAACTAAAATACCCACAAAATTCAAATCAAAACTATATTGAAATAATAAGAATAATAAATGAGATCAAGCAAATAATCCTACGGTAAGCATGGATTATATCTCGAGAACTTTAGCTACAATAGAATATAAACATGAACATAGATGGAAACATAGATCAAGAAGTAGTGATCACTAATGCATAGTCTGTAATGGGTATCCTAGTATAGAACTTATTATATTCCAATGCAAAATTTGTATGGCTGAAACATGTAAATTTTGTTTGGAAGAAAGATAGTATCAATTTATTCTAGAAAAGACGATAGGATGAAAAGATGACACTATAGAAAAAAGAATCCTTGTAGCTGAAAATAGAATGGATGACATAGAAAAAGCACTAGCAGCAGTACAAATAAAGATAGGATCTTTAGAAAAGAAGATGGTAAGGCTTGACCCAATAAACTATGAGATGCCGAATACTAACAACAAAGGTAAAGGCACAATTCTAAAAAAAGGTGGAAGGGATTGACTACAATAACTTTTTCTAATATAAAGATTGACCATAAAGAACAAAGGAGAACAGCCATAAGAATTCATTGTATATTTAAAAAAGAGAGGTGGAAATTGGAAATAGATGCCTTAATAGACACCGAATGCAGTGTGTGTTTTGGTATTAAATAAAGCATTAGTTCCATCATAATATCACAGGAATCTAGACCCTGCCTCTCAACTCTAGGAAGAACAAATGGACGGATCCTTGCATAAATAGGATGAAGAAATATGTAAATATAAAATAGCCTTTAGGATCTCAGAGGAAGAACATACTGCCCACCAGCCAGGGCCTAAGACATTCATCAGACATATGCAATTACATGATAGTACAAAATGCATTATAGAACTAAATTTCATTCTAGAAAATATGGTTGGATGTGTCATTACTAGGACAGACCATTCTTTTCTTAATAATCAAATTCCTTGGGCAATAGAATGGAAATTAGATGAAAGTAAAGCCTTTGAATGTCAAATTGGAGGAGCCTGTAAAAGAAAGTAAACCTAGCATGCTCAGAAGAATAAGATGACCTAGAAGATTTAGAAATGAATCCTAAATATAGTCCTATAGATATGCAAAAAATCTATAATAAATTACGAACATGCTGCATAGAAATAGATGATTTACTCATACTATTGGAAAAAGAAGACATCATAGGAGAAATACCTACAAAAAATTGGGATTGTAATAAAATAGAATGCATATTAGAAATAAAAGATCCAGGATTTACTATTCCAACAAAAAGATAAACGCTACTAATGAAAATATCAAAGATTTTGAGACATATAAATGACTTGTTGAAACTATGAATCATAAGAAGTATAAGTCCTCATAGCAGCTCTGCTTTAATTGTTAATAAGCATAGTGAACAAGTCTAAGGAAAATCGAGAATGGTCATAGATTATAGACGACTTAATTATAATACTATAGATGACTCTTATGATATACCTGATAAGACTGAATTAGTCAATAACATACAACATAGTAAAATATTTAGTAAGTTTGATCGCAAATCTCGATTTTGGCAGATAAAAATATCCGAGGATAGTATCCAATGGACCACATTTACTTGCCCTTTAGGAAGTCTTGATTTTGGCTTAAAAAATGTTCTTACTATATTCCAACAGAAGTATTTGGCCAATATAGGGGATTTGTTTGTATTTATATAGATGATATCCTCATTAATAGTAAAACCCAACTAGAACATGTAGGCCACTTAAAAATAGCATTAGGAGACTTTCTAAAAAATGGAATTATAATCAAAACAGAAAGGCACAATTCTTCAGAAAACACGTAGCATATTTAGGTGTAGAAATTGGTCAAGAAAAAATTAAATTACAACCACATATAGCCACAAAAGCTTTAGAATTTGAGGTGCATCATATCAAAAGTCTTCAATGATTTTTAGGATTAGTAAATTATGCTAGACCATTAATAAAAGACTTTAGGAAAAATGGTTGAACCCTTTATATAGCAAACTCAGGCAAACTGGTGTTAAAACTTTTAATACAGAAGATATCAAACAAATAGAAAAAGTTAAAGAAACTACAAAATGCCTACCAGAAATGTATCTCCCTCTAGATTCGGACTTCTTAATAATTGAAACCGATGGATGTAATAATGGATGGGAAGCAGTGTTAAAAAGGAAGCCCAACAAATATGCTTCCAAAGCAACAGAGGTTGTTTGTTGGAATAGCCCCAAATCATGTAGATTAGATATAATTATCTGTACATAGACATTAGCTACGGTAGACAAGATAGAATGCACGATTTCACTTAATATTTTTCTTATTACAGGACAAATGGCCCCTACAAGCCAGATGCCTCTTGACCCAGACCTAGGGTTACTAATCTTCCCTTCTCTTCAAATTTGGTCTTTTGAACCTCTCGAGGCTTCATTCTAGATTTGAAAGACCATATCCTACTAGACAACCTCTAACAAAATAAATGGAATTCTACATACCCAAAAATCCTTTCCTTACTAGCAAGCCATCTAAACAAGAAGAATAGACAATCCAATAAAAAACTCTACCAGAAATCTCCATGGACCATATACCCCTTCGACCACAGAGTCGACATGCTTATCTTGCCCAAGAAAGAAGTTTAAAGGCAGCCCAAGAAGAAATAAGTTGGAGACAGAAAGAAGAAGAACAACAAAATGAAAAGATAGAAACTCTGAAGTCAGAAAACAAAATCCTAAGGGAATACGCTGAAGAAGAGATCAAGAAATTAGGAGAAAAAAAGGAGACAATGCCTCCAAATATTCCATTAGTCAAGGAGTAGATCTATCATTTGGTGTTAAAAGCAAAAAGGAAAGAACAAGTCGATATGCATAACTTATTGAGGGCAGTGGCACAAAATTTAAAAAAGAGAAAGTCCGGTTTAGAATTCGCTTTGGTTAAATATGGATATGACCACCATGAAGATAATTCTTTTTGTGAATGTGAATAGGGGTTTTCAATTATACAAGCCATCCTTAATTTTAGAAAGTGGCAAGGCCAAGAAATTCAGGGAATAAAACTTCCCCCAAGATTCTTCTGGACCAAAGATTTTTGAAACGGATTATGATTACCAACGAAGAACAAACAAAACATCTTGATTTTGATTGGCAGTAAGCATATATGGTAAGAAAGATGTTAAAAATAAAAAACATACAACCTTGTGGTTATGTTAATCTAGACATTGAATCTATCCCCCCTTTTTATGAATACCCATGCGGAGCAAAACAGAAAATTTTGATCAACATCTACACCTCATTTTATTCCCTGCAAGCTATGCTCTCTGAAGATACTATTAGAATGGCTTTGATTGAAGAAGATGTGTGTTCTCAACTGAAGCGATGGAGGGCTCATACAATAGCTGCAGACTAAAATACCTGTTGGACCATAACTAATTGAATGATAGCCAAAGATAGAAATACATGAATCATTTTAGAAGATAGTTGGGTTACTGAAAACTTTTACATCACTTACCAAAGTATTCTATGCATAAACCCTGGCCTATGCAAACATTTTTGTCAAATTCGGGATAGTAACCCAATAGAATGGGCAGGCAACAATCAGAATATTGGAGCAGTCCTCTAGAAAGATGAGAACAAAGACAAATGGAATGTTGGTGATGAAGGAGGTTGGGATAATAATGAACAGTATGTAAGAAGAGATTGTAGAAGGAACGAAAAATAACTAAAGAAAGAAGGGACGAAGCTACTGAGTCCTTAACCCTGTAGCCTAATGTTTGTCAAGGTAAAATTTGACCTTGCAAGTTATGGTTAAACTTCCCATGGGTATAGTGCTTCCTATGTAAAATTTAAGCATTATCTACTTGGAAAGGTACATGATAAACTTTTCCTTGGAAAAATCCCCCAAGTTAAAAATAGGATTTGTGTTGTAGATTATCACTTTAACATCAACCTTGGAAAAACCCTCCAGGATAAGTATTGGGTTTTCTGTTTGTAAATTTTCGGTACAAAAAATTTACCTTGTGACGAACCCTCAAGATAAGCATCATGTCACATCCTAAGGCAAATCATCTCGAGAAGCCTCTAGAAGATTGTTGTAGTTGACAACTTTCTTTATGTACCATAAAGCAACATTGCATGAAGATAAACGAAATAAAGATGAAGAAATCTCATACATGTCAAAAAAGTGAAAGTAACAAGACAATCGGCTTCTTTTCGAGGAAAAGCGAAGGCAGTTACTGTAGCAGTCACTATAGCACTGCGGCAGACACTATTGTGTAATGTAACACTTTTGACTTTTTGGATACATTTGACTACCACATCATGTAGCACACGACAGCTGTCCTCCATCGAGTTATTTCGCATGCAACTATTTTCGTTTGTTAGTGTTTAGCTTGTTCAGGAAGGAATCCAATTTCTTTTCCAAGTTGTATTTTACTTTGAAGTCTGGTGCCTATATAAGCACCAACTTGGAGTCTGTATCCATCATCCACTTCTACATCCACTCCCCCCATCGAGTACTTATAAGTGCTTGGTCTCACTCTCTTCCTTATTCCCTCTTCTTTTCCGTTTTTGTTTGTTAGGTCGTTCGGGAAGTAATCCAATTTCTTTTCCAAGTTGTATTTTATTTTAAAGTCTAGTGCCTATATAAACACCACCCTAAAGTCTGTATTCATCATCCACTTCTACATCCAATCGCCCTATCGACTACTTACAAGTGCTTGGTCCCACTCTTTTCCTTATTCCATCTTCTTTTCCTTTCCACTTGTCTCCTCTGCTTCCCATGCTGTAAAAGCGAACCGACACTTTTGTGTGCAAATCCGGCCTGTTCTTTCTATTCGAGATATATAAAACCATTCTTACAAGATTTCTTTTACTATAGCTCCTTAGCCTGATGTTTTTATAATAAGGAAATAAGAGAAAGCTTATTTCATAAATTACCAGATCCATTGGGATTTGAAAACATAAAAAATACAAAGAAAAAGAAAACAATAATTGTTATCGATGAATTGGTAAAGTATTGTACTGAAATAACCATTTCTAAGCAATTAAAAAGAGAATCTAGTTTTAGCTTTTGTAAATAAATATATATACCACAAAGATATGATAAAGAACCTAGACACCCAAAAACATATGAGACAAAAGACAAAAGAAGGAAGTACTACCTTCCAAAATCTAATGCTAGAAAACCATACCTTGACAAACATAGACATGTTAGAAAATATAATACCCAGCGAGATTATAAGATCAACTTAACATTCTCTACTTGTTGTAGTCCTAAACATTTTGCTAGATATTGTTCTAAATGAAAGAATCTATACGATAAAGTCTCAATCTTAGTTGACTATGTAAATGAAGATGTACTAACTTTAGATGAATATATTAGTGATACTGAAAGCATTTATGTTATTGTCTCTATAGATGAACCATATATGATCATAATTCCTCTGATGAAGAACCTTGTACTGATATCCACATCAATCACAACATACTCAAATCAAACAGATTATATGGTGAAGAATTCCAAGACAAAATTTTCAGATTAACCAACCTGCAATACATGTTGGATAATATGAATGATGACTAATAATTTTTGTTATAGATAGATTTGAATGACTTTTGTAAAAAAGCAAAAAGCATCATATAGGATAGATTTAAAAATTCTCTATATTCTGCAGATAGACATTAGCCATGGTAGGCAATGAAGAATGCATTCTTTTACTTATATACAAAATTTTGCCTCAAGAAATATGGCCTCTTCTAGTCAAACTGAACTGGTCCAAATAGACCTAGATCTAGATTTGCCTATATTTCATCCGGATTCTAAACTTACATTCCAAACCTTACCTAGTATGACTCTTGACCAAAAGGACCATATTTTATTAGATAACCTTTGGCACAATAGGAAAAACCCAACATTCTCTAAAATCCTGAGAATTATGGCAACCTATCTCAGCATAAAGAATACACAAAGCCAAATCAAACTCTTTTCCGATCCTACCCAAACCCTATTTTTTAGACTTAACCCAAAAGTAAGAGGATACTTATAAAAGAGCTAAATCTATGTAAAGAAAAGTTAAAAGATATGACAAAAAGGTTGAAACAATCAGAAGCAGAGACGGAACTTTTAAAAGAACAGGGGGAAGAAAAAAGAAAAAGTATTCCTCCTGAAATAGACACAACAAAAGAAAAGGTATACACACTAGTACTCCAAACGAAAAGGAAAGAGCAAGGACAGACATATTAAGATTCCTTGACAGAAACCTGGACTACGGAAAAAGGGATTAAAATTCTGCCTAGACAAATTTCAGCAGAAAAGACACGTAGACAATTTTTTTTGTGAATGTTATAAAGGATTTCAGATCATTTTGGCAAGCATTAAAATGAACAAAAAGGACAAATATGGAAGTATTTGATATGTAGATTTCCTTGCAGAATTTGATGGAATAAGGATATGTAAAAAGGATTATCGTAATAGCAATAGAGTAGACTCATATGCTTCTATTTAATTGGCGTCTAGCTCATCTAGTAGAACAAATTTTCAGGACCAATTGAGTTACAAAAGGCTTTGTACACCTGAAAATTGATGTAGTTCCTCCGACATATGAATATCCTTGTGACACAAAACAAGAAATAATTATCTGGACATACTCTTTTGCTACCCCTTTACAAGTTACCCTACCTCTTACAGAAATACCAGAAGCACCTTTAGATGAATGGTATGATGAGCTCACAAGATGGAGAGAATTCAAGATGTCACAACAATTG
Source organism: Nymphaea thermarum (assembly GCA_011799765.1). NCBI lineage: Eukaryota > Viridiplantae > Streptophyta > Magnoliopsida > Nymphaeales > Nymphaeaceae > Nymphaea > Nymphaea thermarum. Next base: position 73,329 of record JAANDH010000280.1, on the reverse strand, counting down.
AAAAAATGGCAGCACCCACATAGCCTTATTTCAAAAAATAGGAATATCAGACTATATGCTTTTGACTCTAAATATGTAGCTATGGTCATACCTTTCCAAAACCATATTTGTTAAGCTAGGATGATGCAAGCATTTTGCCCAAAACAATACAGAATGGCAAGATCATGAGTTAGGTGATAATGGTAAAGACTGTGATTCAATGGTTTCCTTCTTCAACCAGCATCCAGATACCGAAGAAAAAACTGATCCGGCATGGCAGTAAACATTATCTAAAAGAAGTAGGGACAAAGCTGTTGAATCCTTAACCCTGTAGCCTAACATTTGTCAAGATCGATAAAACTTGACCCTTGGAAGTTATGGTTAAACTTTCCATGGGTATAGTGCTTCCCATGTAATACTTAAGCATCATATGTTTTAGCAGATACGTGATAAACTTCTCTTTGAAAAAATCTCCCAAATTAAAAATAGGATTTGTGTTGTAGATTATCACTTCAAAATCTACCCTGGAAAACCCTTAAGGATAAGCATGGGTTTTACATTTGTAAATTTTCAGTATAAAAAGTTTATCCTGTCATGTACCCTACAGAATAAGCGTTGGGTCACATCGTGAGGCAAATCATCTCGAGGAGCCTTTAGAAGATTGTTGTAGTTGCCGACTTTCTATACGTAATATAAAAAAATGTTGCCTTGAAGATAAAGGAAATAAAGACGAAGGAATCTCATACACGTCAAAAAAGTGAAAATAACAATACGCTCGGCTTCTCGCTGAGAAAAGGTGAAGGCTGTTATTGTAGCAGTTACTGTAGCACACTGTAGCACTAGGGCTAACACTATTGTGCTATAGCACTTCTGACTTTTTGGACACATTCGACTGGCACCTTATCTAGCACACAACAGTTGTCCTCCTTGGAGTTCCTTCACATGTAACTATTTTTGTTTGTTAGTGTTTATCTTGTTCAAAAAGGAATCCAATTCCTTTTCCAAGTTGTATTTTATTTTGAAGTATGGTGCCTATATATGCACCACCCTGGAGTATGTATCCATCATCCACTCCCATCGAGTATTTCCGAGTGCTTGGTCCCGCTCTCTTTCTTATTCCATCCTCTTTTCCTTTTTTGTTTGTTAGTGTTTAGCTTGTTTGAGAAGGAATCCAATTCCTTTTCCAAGTTGTATTTTATTTTGAAGTTCGGTGCCTATATAAGCACCACCCTAAAGTCAGTATCCATCATCCACTTCCACATTCACTCCCCCCATCGAGTACTTACAAGTGTTTGGTCCTGCTCTCTTCCTTATTCCCTTATCTTTTTCTCCACACTCTTCTCCTTACCTCCCATGTTGTAAAAGCGAACTGGCGCTTTTGTGTGCAAATCCGGCCGCTCTTTCTATCAATAATTTGATTTCTAATCTAAGGATGTCTTCTTATGATAAGTCAAATCCCTTAGGGATTAGGATACAATTACGTTCTAATCTTTCCACTAATCCTTGATTTGACTTCAAAATTCTTCTGATTCATTTTCTTCATTTGGTTGTTTTTCATTATAGTCTAGAAATCTTGCAGTATAACTACCATCCGGGTTTTTAAACATTAGGCTTTCTTTTGGAATTTTAATGTTAGTATTTGTTTTTTATACTAATATTCCAATCTAATCCTTCTAATTCTTCAGTATCAATAGCCATAGGCATAATCATTCTTATTCCTTTACTAGAAAGAGGGGGTGAATTTGCACACAAAAGCACCAGTTCACTTTTACAGCATGGAAGGCAGAGGAGAAGAGTGGGAAGGAAAAGAAGAAGAATGAGGAAGAGAGTGGGACCAAGCACTTGTAATTACTCAATGGGGTGAGTGGATGTAGAAGTAGATGATGGATACATACTCCGGGGTGTTGTTTATATAGGCACCAAACTTCAAAATAAAATACAATTTGGAAAAGGAATTTTGCATCTAACTGTTTAGTTTATTCAAGAAGGAATCCAATTCCTTTTCCAAGTTGTATTTTATTTTGAAGTCTGGTGTCTATATAAGCGCCACGCCAGAGTCTGTATCCATCATCCACTTCTACATCCACTCCCTCAATTCATGTTTTAATGTTATATATCAAGTTAAAACATACCAAGAGTACTGTAAAAAATAACCAATTTAGTCAAACCTATTACTTTCAAAATGGAAAACATTTACTTTATAAGGAAGACACTATCTCATGTCTGAAAAACTAAATATTATAACACACCTACATATTTCCTTAGCACAAAATCAAGAATCTTATAATATATGAAATCAAGCCTTTTGGCTACCCATACTTGACACATTGAGAAACAACATCCTTAAGAAAATATTTGATAATCAAAGATATTTAAAATACTAGTTAGCAACTATTCTAAGTAAAATCGGAAGCCTCAAGAATAGAAAGATAATATTGAGGTTTCACAAAAACAAACCTTAGAAAAATTAAAATACCCACAAAATCCAAATAAAACTATATTGAAATTATAAGAATAATAAATGAGATCAAGCAAATAATCCTACGGTAAGCATGGATTATATCGCAAGAACTTTAGCTAAAGTGGAATATAAACATGAACATGAATGGAAACATAGATCAGGAAGTAGTGATCACTCATGCATATTCTGTAATGGGTATCCTAGTATAGAACTTAGATTTCAATGTAAAATTTGTATGGCTGAAGCATATAATTCTGTTTGGAAGAAAGACAGTATCAATTTATTCTAGAAAGACGATAGGACGAAAAGATGACACTATAGAAAAAACAATTCTTGTAGCCAAAAATAGAATGGATGATATAGAAAAAGCAATAGCTGCAGTAGAAATAAGGATATGATCTTTAGAAAAGAAGATGGTAAGGCTTGACCCAATAAACTACGATATGTCGAATACGAACAACAAAGGTGAAAGCATAATTCTAGAAAAAAGGTGATAGGGTATTTACTACAATAACTTTTCCTAATGTAAAGCTTGACCATAAAGCACAACGGAGAACAACTATAAGAATTCCTTGTATATTTAAAATAGAGAAGTGGAAAGTGGAAATAGATGACTTAATAGACATCGGATGTAGTGTTTCAATGTAAGATAAAGCATTAGTCCCATTAGAATATCACAAGAAACTAGACCCTACCTCTCAATGTAAGGGCCTAAGACATTCATTAGACATATGCAATTACATGATAATACAAAATGCATTATAGAACTAAATTGCATTCTAGAAAATATGGTTGGATGTGTCATTACTATGACAGCCCTTTTTTTCTTAATAATCAAATTCCTTGGGTAACAAAATGGAAATATGATGAAAGTAGAGGCTGTAAATGTAAAATTCCAAGAGCTTGTAAAGAAAAAGTAGACCTGGCATACTCAGAAGAAGAATCAAATTCCCACAGATTTGCAAAAAATCTATAATAAATTAGAAAGAGGCTACACAGAAATAGATTATTTACTCAAAATATTAGAAAAAGAAGAAATCATAGTAAAAAAAAACAAAATATTGAGATCGTAATAAAATAGAATGCATATTACAAATAAAAGATCCAGGATATACTATTTCCAACAAAAAGATAAATGCTACTAATGAAAATATCAAAGATTTTGAGACATATATAAATGACTTGTTGAAACAAGGAGTCATAAGAATAATTATAAGCCCCCACTGAAGCCCTACTTTTATTGTTAATAAGCATAGTGAACAAGTCTGGGGAAAATCAGGAATGGTCATAGATTATAGACAACTTAATGATAATACTATAGATGACTCCTATGATATACCCGACTAGACTGAATTAATTAATAGCATAAAACATAGTAAAATATTTGGTAAGTTTGATGCATATCTAAAACGCATGAGGATAGTATCCAATGGACCACATTTACTCACCCTTTAGGAAGTTTTGAATGGTATTATATGAAAGATATGAAACAAATAGAAAAAGTTAAAGAAGCTATAAAGCGCCTACTAGAAATGTATCTCCCTCTAGATTCAGACTTCTTAATAATTGAAATTGATGGATGCATTAATGGATGGGAAGCAGTGTTAAAATGAAAGCCCAACAAATATGCTTGCAAGCAACAGAGGTCGTTTGTAGGTATGGCAATGGCCAATACAAAGAAAAAGGACTTTCTAGTAGTATAGACTGGGAAATCCTCGCTGTAGTATATGCGTTGAACAGTTTTCGCTTCTTTTTGCTTAATATAAAAGAAATAGTAGTTTGGCAGTCGAACATTTTCAAAATGTCAAAAGTACTACAGTGTACAATTGTTTCCGCCGCAGTGCTACAGTGACTGCTACAGTAACCACCTTCGCTTTTCCTTGAAGAGTCTTGTTACTTTCACATTTTTGATGTGGATGAGATTACTTCTTCTTTATTTCCTTTATCTTCACGCTAAGTTGCTTTATGTTACAATAAAGAAAGTCGGCAACAACAACAATCTTCTCCAGGCTCTTCGAGATAATTTGCCTCAAGATGTGACCTAACGCTTATCTTGTGGGTACATCTCAAGGTAAACTTTTATCCCCAAAATTTACAAACGTGAAACCCATACATATCCTAGAGGGCTATTCTAGGATAGATTTTGAAGTCATAATCTATAACACAAATCCTATTTTTAATTTGGGGGATTTTCCAAAACAGAAGTTTATCATGTATCTTCTCAAACGGATAATGCTTAAGTTTTACATGGGATGCACTATACCCATGAAATGTTTAACCATAACTTGCAAGGGTCAAGTTTTACCGATCTTGACAAACGTTAGGACTCAACAGCTTCATCATTACTTCTTTTGAATAACGTATACTGTTATGTTGGATCAGTTTCTTCTTCGGTATTTGAATGCTGGTTGAAGAAGGGAAGCATTGAAGCACAGTCTTTACCATTATCACCTAACTCATGAACTTGCCATCCTGTATTCTTTAGAGCAAAATGCTCGCCTAATCCTGGCTTCATACAAATATGGTTTTGGAAATGTATGACCATAGCTACATGTTTAGAGTCAAAAGCATATATTCCGGTATTCTATCTTCTGAAATAAGGCTATGTAGGTGCTGCCATTTTTTCAATTTTTGTGATATCTTGAATACTCTCCATCTTGTGAGCTCATCATACCATTTGTCTAAAGGTGCTTCCAGTACTTCTATAAGAGGTAGGGTAACCTGTAAAAGGTAGCAAAAGAGTACGTCTGAATACCTATTTTTTGTTTTGCGTCACAAGGATAATCATATGTTGAAGGAACTGCATCAATTTCTAGGTTTACAAAGCCTTCTATAACGCAGTTGTTCTTGAATATTTGTTCAACCATCTAAGTTAAACGCCAATTAAACTATAGCATATGAGTTTGCTCTACTACTGTTACAATAATCCTCTTTACATATTCTTGTTACATTGGATTCTGCAAAGAAATTTGCATATTGAACACCTCCATATCTATCCATTTTTTCATATTAATGTTTGCCATGATGATCCCAAATCCTTCATAGCATTCACAAAAAGAATTATCTACATGTCTTTTCTGTTCAAATTTGACTTGGCAGAATTTTAATCCCTTTTTTTTTGCAGGCCAGGGTTTCTACCAAGGAATCATAATATATCTTGGATCCATCTCTTTCTTTTTCACAATGCCTTTTTATTTTTTTGTTCCATTGCTCTTTTAGAAGTTCTAAGTTTGCTACTTATTGTTTCAGCCTTTCAGTCATATCTTCTACCTTCACTTTACATAATTCTAGCTCTTTACGTGTATCTTCTAACTTTTTGGTTAAGTCTAGAAAAATAGGGGTTTGGGTAGGATAAAAAAAAAATTAATTTGGCTTAGTGTATTTTTTATGCTGAGATAGGTTGCCATGATACTCAAAATTTGGAGAATGTTGGGTTTTTCCTATTGTGCCAAAGGTTATCTAATAAAATATGGTCTTTTTGGTCAAGAGTCATGTCCGGCACGGTTTGGAATATAAGATTAGATTCTGGAGAAAAAATAGGCAAACCTAGATCTGACTAGTTGGGTTTGGTTGGAAGAGGTCATATTTCCTATTACAAAATTTATTAGATAAAAGAATGCATTCTACGTTGTCTACCGTGGATAATGTCTATTCACATAATATCAAGAATTCTTAATATTATCCTATATGATATTTTTTGCTTTTGTCCAAAAAATCCATCTATTTATAACAAAAATTACTAGCCATCATTCATATTATCCAACATGTATTGTAGGTTGGTTAAAGTGGACATTTTGTCTTGGAATTCTTCACCATATTTTCTGTTTGATTCGGGTATACTGTGATTAGTGGCTATTAGTGCAAGGTTCTTCATCAGAGAAATGACATTGCTCAACTATAGAGACAATGCTATAAATGCTTTCGGTATCACTAATATATTCAGCTAGAGCTAGTACGTCTTCGTTTACACAATCAACTAGGATTGAGGCTTTATCGTATAGATTCTTTCATTTAAAACAATCCCTAGCTAAATGTTCAAGACTACCGCAAGTAAAGCATGTTAATTTGTTCTTCTAATATCGCTGGGTATTGTATTTTCTAACATGTCTATGTTTGTCAAGGTATGGCTTTCTAGCATTAGATTTTTTAAGGTAGTATTTTCTTCTTTTGTCTTTTGTCTTATATGTTTGGGTGTCAAGGTTCTTTATCATATCTTTGTGGTATATACATTTGTTTACAAAAACTATATTCACCTTTAAATTGTCTAGCAATGGTTATTTCAGTATACTTTTTTTACCAATTCATCGATAATAAATTGGATCCTTATGCTAATGTTATCTAGCTGAGGTATTGTTTCTTTTTCTTTGTATTTCTAATGAATTTCAGAGCCCAATGGATTTGATAATTTAAGAAAAGCTTTCTTCTATTTCCTTATTATAAAAACATTCTGCTAAGGAACTATAGTAAAAGAAATCTTGTAGGAATGGATTTATATATCTCCAATCATTAATTTGGCGTTGTTCTTATTTTCTAATCGAGTCTTATTGTTGTTTATCAAATCCTATGTTTGGTTGATATCCTAACAGAAGTAATTGTATTTTATTTGTAAAATTATAAATGTTTTTTTCTAATGGAATTTCTTTTTGTAAATCTTGGGGATGTTCTCTTTTGTATGCCTCCCAAGATGCTATAGCAGTTTCTCCTAAAAACTTTTGTGCCCAAATATACATTGTTGTCCACATCTCTTGATTCATTTTATCCCATTTTCTAGCCACTCGTTGGGACCACATTTCTATAACTGAGGGTAATAATTGAGGGTCATGGGCACTTATATTCAATATCCTTCCTTCAACTTATAAATTTTTTCTGTCTAAAGTTTGTAAAGGCATCTGTTTACCTTTAGGTTTATAAGTGTCTCTGTCCTTATATTTTATGTATGGTCTTCTAGGATGTTGTCCAGGTAAGTAAAATACTATTGGTGGATTTGGTGGTGGTTGGTCTTGTGGAGATATTCCAGTAGTAATTAGGTCTTGTGGTGATCTTCCTGTAGTAGCCAGGAAAGATTGTGGAGCATCTATCTCCATATGTTTTTTGAAATATTTACAAGCTTTTCTATTGAATTATCTTCTGATCTATTTACCCTAACATCTCCTATTGGATCTACATATAAATTATCTTCCACATAAATTTTTCCTTCTATTAGTAATTTGATTTCTAATCTAAGGATGTCTTCTTCTGAGAAGTCAATTCCCTTAGGGAGTAGGATACAATTATGTTCTAATCTTTCCATTAATCCTTGATTTGACTCCTAAATTCTTATGATTCATTTTCTTCATTTGGCTGTTTTTCTTTATAGTCTAGAATCTTACAGTATAACTACCATCGGGTTTTTTAACATTAGGCTTTCTTCTGGAATTTTAACGTTAGTATTTATTTCTAAGTTTTTACTAATATTTCAATCTAATCCTTCTAATTCTTCGGGATCAATAGTCATAGGCTTAATCATTCTTATACCTTTACTGGTCATGGACTCAATGATTGTTTTTATATTAATTTTATATTTCATTGTACTACTATTTGTCACTTTTCCTGAAAATCCTACATTTATAAGTAAATTTGTTTTTCCTGTAAATGTTTTGTATCCTTTAGTTTGGATTCCTATAACTATATGTTCAAGATCTCTTATGCTAAGCATTAAATCAGGTGCATAATAGATTATTCCTTTTGTTGTCTGACATGTCAATTTCCATGCTTGCTATAATGGCTTTTCGAGCATCACTTGCCCATCTTTTGTCTAGTAAAGTGATTAGAATTTTTTGTCCCTAAATTCCTTATAGCTAGTCCTTTAATTCCTATAATTATTAAACCAAGATGAATAAATCTATTTTGATTTTGTAATAATTGTTTAATGCTTTCTTGACTTACGATTCCGATGTTTTGGTGCTTAGTGGTTACACAGACTTCTTCTTCTCTACTTATTTTAAGTAATTGGAGGTTTATATTCCAAAACTTTGTCCTATATAAAGTTTTTGGATTTAATAGAGTTAGCTGATGATTATTGTAAATTTCTAAATCTCTATTTACATCTATTATTTCTTCTAACGTTCTAGAGCTAGGACCCTGACTTCGAATCATCCTAATCAATAGATTTTCATCCATCTATCTTATTTCATTAGTATTACTAAGGGTTCTACTAATACCGGAAAAGGAATGTCTTGTAGCCATTATCTTCTATTTTCTAGAGAAAGCAATACTTTTGAGAATAGAGGTAGGACTAGGGGTATCTTTTATTCCACCATTTCCTATATATAGATTGTCTTGTTTTTTTGTTAGTTCTTCTAGATTTGGTCATTGTGGTTGTGGTCTTTTATCTAAAGATTGTTCGAGTTGACTAATTTTCTGACTTAATTTTGTTGTCATGATAATTATCATATTTAGTTGTCGAACTATTATTTTATCAGAACTACTAGGTGGATCATATTTGCTTAGTCCTTCTATATCTACGCAATAGGTCCTTGTTTCTTTTAGAATTTGTATATAGATGTCTTCTTTATCACTCATTTAGTTATAGAATAAGTACAGTAGGAAAAGACTTGATTTGTAAAGTTTGCTTGTTTTTAGTGTCATATGTTTTGGGTATATTTCTGGATTCAAATATTCTATTCTATTCATATGTTGATCTAATGGAAAGTCTAATAAGTAAAGTAAGATTTAATATGTTTGTTCTATATTTCTAATAAGTAATCTAGAATAGTTTTAAGTATTTTAATTCTAACTTTAACTAGTGTAAGTGTATTTAATATTGTTAAGTTTTTAAACAAACACAGTTGAAGAGATCAAAAGGTTGTTTAGCCTACTAGGTACTCATCTTTTTTTATCCCGCAGTCCTATGTATCATCATACAACTTCACACTATGTTTATGGGCCTTTTGTTTTAAGCTGGAAAAATTATTTTCACTGGAACTGGTTCTATGAATAGACAAATCATCTATTATAAAAAAAAAAAGAACATGGTAGGTTTATGATATGATTCCCCTGGTTTTGGAAACTTTTTTAGATTCTCTTTTCAAAAGACACCATGAGCGACACCATCCAGACCTCACCGTTCGTGTACTTTTTTCCCCTAAACGTTTCCTTGCCTCACGGGTACTTCTTTTCCACAATAGCAGTTGGTCTTTAAGGATTTACATAGTGGTTCGTCTAGAGAATCGAGAACTCAGAAACACGAGAATAATATCATAAACAAAGCATGTTGTAATAGACTATTCTTCCTAAAGCATGGTTCCTATGCATAGATCCTGGCTAGCGCCAGAACTTCCATCATAAAACATGGATTTATAGTAACAGATTATACAGGTGTATGCAAAGATACATGTTTCCAGGGAAGAGACTTTCCCATTCAGCTTATAAGCTAAGTAGTAAATAAAGCTTTAAACACACATCTTTCATTAAAAGCATAACATACTTTCAACACCAAGAGCATACTACTATGCTCTGATACCAACTGAATTGGCATCAACCTTGGAGATTTTTCCAAACATTTCTTTGGAGGTGTTACATCCAATTCTTCAGGTCAAGATGGCTCGCTAGTAAGATAAAGATTTCTGGGTATGTAGGATTCCGTTTATTTTGCTCGAGATTGTCTAGTAGGATATGGGATATGGTCTTTTAGATCTATAATGAGGCTTGGAGAGGTTTGAAAGACCAAATTTGAGTGAGAGAAGATTGGTAACCCTAGGTCTGGGTCAAGAGGCACCTAGCTTGTAGAGGCCATTTGTCCTGTAATAAGAAAAATATAAAGTGAAATAATGCTTTCTATCTTGTCTTCCGTGGAAAATGTCTACATACGGATAATTTAGATCTAATCTACATGATTTGGGGCTATTGCTATTTGAAATTAATAGAAGAAAGGAACTCAAAAACATGGGAATAATATCATAAACAAAGCATGTTATAATCCAGCTCCTACATAATTGGCATCAACCTTGGAGACTCTTTGAGAGTGCACCAGTTGGATGACACTCTCAATTAATTAACTCCTAAACAATTAGAAATTAATTAATTTAATTAGGATAGTAATTAACTTATTCAAATTATTTGAATTAAGTTAGTGTAAAGAATAGGAAAGAAACCATAGGCAGGTAGGACCCACTCAGGAGATGTGGATCAATGAGGGTTGTCCTCTACAGGTTGCCCATGTCTAGTGGCCTCCATTTACATCATGTAGCCATTTTCCTATCATCTAACTTAGATTAACTTGGGGATAATATAGAATTAATGGATGTCATTGTTTGCAGCTCAGAATTGTTTTTGGTTTTTGGAGTGCATCAGAAAAAAAAAATATTTTTGTTTTTAAAAAGAAAAAAATGAACTAGTTTGTTGGCATGAGGTGTGGTCATTGCCAACAACTTTATTAGGGAAAACCAAAGCAAGAACTGGCCTTTTTGTTTTCTATATTCCAACATTTTTAAGTGTTACCTTAAGTCATATAGGCATGTGTGCTCAAGTTGAAACAAAATTTTCAAAATATCAAGGAAGATTTTGAAAAGGTTTAAGTACAGTTTCATCGGGGTAAAACTATAGATTTATGGGTATTTTAATGAAGCACCCCGATTGATAGCAATCATGGAGATAAGAGTTTGAAATGTCAAAATATTAAATAGTTTTGAAAGGGAGATAATTCAAAATGATTTGAGCTTTTCCAGTACTGTCATTAGAACTCAAGTTTAAAAGAGGATTTTATATTTCAAAATAGTTTTAAAAATCAAAGTTTCCAACTTAGTTGAGATAATATGATTGGTGATCATGTTTGTAAATTGCTTGTTTTGTAAAGCATACCTTAAACTTGTCATGTTTATAAAATTAAGATTTTCAAGGTGTTATTTTGAAAAACAAGATCTTAAATTAGAGGGACGATGATTATAGCTCTCATTCGTGATAGGGTTAACGAAACTTTGCAATGTTACAATTGTTTTGAAAATCAAAGTAGTATATTGGAAAACAGTAAAGATGTGGTGTTTCAAAGGAGAAAAAGATCATGATTTGTGAAAATGTTCACAATGAATCGTAAGGAAGTTTCTAGATTTTGCCCCAATTAGTTTAAATCTCATATTAGGTTTTGACTTTATTTTACTAAAGTTTCTTAGAGATGTAGTTGTGAACATTCATGAATCCCCTAACTGAATAGTGTCTAAATTTTAAAATGATTTTTCTATATGTGTAACAAAGAGATAAATCTATTTCTATTCTAATGTACATTTATGAAGCAATAAAAAAGAAAACTTTTTGAAAGATTGATGGGGGAATCCTCATCAAGTTAGTTACTCAAGGATGTATTGAAAGTTTAGATGAGCAATATGAAGGCTAGAAATAAATGAAGGGTTGGAAGGGGTGGAGGATGGATTTGCATTTTAAAAATCAAAATGACATGCTTAATGTAAATTAACATGAACATCAAGCGTAGTTGGTGTTTTTCTAGGTTGAGTATGTCTCAACTTAAAAGATAATAAAAATAAGAAAGAAAATTTCACCCCCAAGTCCTGACCAATGAATTGCTTGAAATCATCCATATTCAAGCCATCAAGATAATCAAACAATAGAGAGAAAGAGATAGGGAGGGGCCAATGACTCTTGCCGTATGAAAGCAATACTCTTACCACTGTGTCAAGTAGGTCGAGTCAAGTAAAAAAAAATATACCAACGTTCATATAAAAGACAGCCAACCAAAGTGCAACTGAGGAAAAGAGAGATAGAGACTAAAAAGGATATGGAGAAAGAGAAATGAAGCAAAGAGAGATTTTGTAGACTGGAGATTAGAGAGAAAAAAAGAGAGAGAAAAAAAGTGAAAAACCCAAGAGAGAAAGAGAAAAAAAGAGAGTGAGAAAATGTAAAAGAAAGAAAAAAAATAGATACAAAGAGAGAGGGGGGGGGTGATAAAATAGGGAGAAATAAAATAAAGAGAAAGAGATAGAAAGAGAGATGTTGAAATAAGAAAAATAGAAGTTAAAATGAGAGAAAAATTGAATATGATAGATCGAAATTTTAAAAAGTGAAAGAGATTAAAGAAAGTTAAAGAAAGAAAGACATTTAAAATAGAGATTTTAAGAGAGAAAACGAAAGAAACTAAAAAAAGGAATGAAAATAGAGAGAAAAATAAAGAAAGAGAGATGACAAGTCTAAAAACAAAAAGAGAGATCTACGTGCCTTGAGGACTCTGACAAGGTGAAGAAAATCTCCAATGGCCTCCCACGAGTGCCCCTCGTGCTCCTCCATGATCGATGTTGAAGAAGAAGAAGTCCGAGGTTGAGAATGAGTAAAGGATGAAGAGATAGAAGTTGAAAGATGAGAGGAAGAAGGTCAGAGGATGAGAGAGAGGACTCCAAGGGGCTATTGAAAATGTGTTAGAGGAAAAAAATTGAGGGTTATTTATAGAGGAATGAGGCCCAAACAGCATTATAGTCTTTGTTATAAGCATAATCATTAATTTTTTACATTAATGCCTTAAAAATAGCTTAACTACAATAATAAGGTCAAATTTCTCAACAAATAGAATTGACTAACAGTTTGATCACACCAAGAGGCAGAGTACCCACCCTGGTCTGCACATCTGAGGCTCGGCTTGCTGGTAAGCCTAAAAAGGCCATACTGGCTGAAAATGACCATGATCCATCGATCTTCGGCCTGGAATGGTCTGTGACTTGGATTTGGATCCTAGACAGTCAAATTTAGAATTTGGAGTCAGAAATGGATATATCTAGAATCATATATTTGGATATGAATATGGGATTTGATTTTGGTTTTGGATTTGATCTCACATTTCTCTCTGAATCAAGATAGACATGGAATCAAATCAAAATTTGGATTTGTATTGAAATTTGGATCCAAGGAAATGGATTCAGTCTCATATTTGGGTCAAATGAGTCTAGAATTGGGATGTGGATCAAGGTCAGGATGTTTGCACTTGGGTTTGATATTAAGGCTTGGTTTTGGATTCTAAAGCATGGATTTAGATCTTGACCAGTTTTGGATCTAGATATGGGATTTGGACCTAAGACTTAATTTTGGATCTAGAGGTTAGAGCTGGATCAAGATTTGTAAGTAAATCTTGGTTTGGATTTGGAATTGAGATTTGAGGTTTCTACATGAGTTGTTGGACTGGATATAAATCTGAATTTGGATCTAAACTATGAAATATGCGTAGATTGGGTTGCGCTTGGGTACAAAATCTGAAATTAGATTCAAATGAGTCCCAACTAGAGTTGACGATCGAATTTGATGGAGAATTGATCAAGATTAAGAGAAATTGAAGGGTTGGAAGCCAAAAGTCCATGAAATTTATGGTAAATCTGTCATACAGTGTACAAACACTTTTCAACATAGACTTTTGAAAAAATTTGGGGTGGTTGCAATCATGACATGTCTTGTACTTTACATTGCTTAATAGACGATTAAATGTTTGCAAATTCATTAAGTCATTTCATTTATACTAGTCTAGATTAAGTTTGATTATCTTTTATACATGCATTTACGTAGGTGTTTGCATGCTTCAGCCCATCTTTCCTTTCATACAACGTTTAAGAATTATTGTTACATTTTAGGATTGGTTTCATGTTTTTTATGCATTAGATTTAGGTTCTATTATGCAGTATACAGAGTGTTTATTTTAGGAAACTATGTGTTAAAATGCAATTTTTTTACATTTCTCATGTAAACTTTTTTAAAAAGAAATTTGACTTACCTCCATTTCAGATGATGGGAAAATCAAGAAGATGGGTGTCACACCCTGACCTTTTGACACTCAACCATTTTTTTTTTCTAAACATCAAACATCGAGGTGTAACTACACAACAGTTCAAAAGAAATGAGCCAAGCAATGCAAAACAATGGGGCGAACTTTCATTTATAGAACAACGTCATTTCATACAAAATCATATCCCTATACATGACAAAAATGCCCCAAAATCCTAACATTGATGCCTAACAAAATAAGACATCAATACAAACGAAGCAAGACGCGCTGGCACTATACAAACAATACTCAAAACCTCCCCAGTAGGACGTGAGTGAAGCCATCTGCTCAACCTGCTGCCCCTAGTCTGCCAAAACCTGAAAAAAGAAAGCAAATGAAGGCTCAGCCTTCGCAGTACGGCAACAAGCCAAGAAAATGCCAAACCTTCTCAAGTAAGGCTCAAATAAGAGAACAAATATCAACCCATCTATCATCATGTCGTGTCAGAGTGCGACATGTAAAGGCCACTTGATGGCCACACTAACACAATGTCAATCACATGCGAGGCATGCTTAAACATAACACTTGCATTCAGATCATTCACATACACATCAATCACATACATTCTATCATATACATCACATTTTCATTAACTTCAGTGTATTAACAGTTCGTGTGGGTGCAAACACAGGCACGTGCACACCGCGGGCGGCCTACAGCCGAGAGACTACCCCCGTGGTGGCCCAGAACAGTATGGATCCATCCATCCGCTGCAGCGGTAAGGCACTCATCCATGGATTTGTGAGTTCCAAGGATAGACACTCAGCCTTCCCTAGGACACCCAGGTTGGGAAGGCGGGAGCCTACGCTCCAAGCACATCACACAACAGAACCCTGGGGCCTTGCACAGCCTGCGCTACGAACAGGCGAGACCAGTGGCAAAAGCAGGACAACTCCCAAACACATAGCCACATCCCACTGGCCTCCCATCTTTTATTCATTCATTCTTATCATTAGATTAACACATTCACAAACTGACTAGCTAGCTTATGAGGTTGGTGCACCTCACGTGTGCACCTACACCTCCAATTGCCTCCACACGAGGTCTACACATAACAATAACAGTCATAGCTAGCCGTCATACAGTACGGGTACGACTACCCTCCAATTCCATTACTTGCATCATTGCCTACAGCAATATGTATGCAACAGGACAAAACATTCACATCATTCATCATATCAATCACATCTTCAAAAAAAACTTAGCCAAACCACAGAGAGTAGTCTCGATCTATGATTGGCTCGTTGTTGTCCTATGCAATTATCATTCTAGGATGCTTTCTAATGCACAATTGGGGTCAAGGAGACACTCGACTCGATACGCCGCCTCATCTGTCCTAAACAGTTATCAATTCTAGCATGCACATGCAAATGCGTAACATTTTCAAAACAATTACTATAAGTCTTTCACAACGATTCATATCATATATCAATTCATGTACATGCATACAAACATTCATTCACAAAACAATCAATCAATTCACATCACAAATCCTAGGATCCAATGATCCTAGGAACACACATTCACACACTTGCCCAGGCAGGGATTTGCCTGGAATGTCCCCATACCTGTGGCGCGCTCACCAAATTCTTCAAAACTCCTCGAGCTTCAAACTCAAGGTCGACGGGATGTGCCCGGTGTACCTGCAAACATAAACCAAAGGTAAGATTCCTACTAGATACATAAACAATTCAAACAAATACAAACAGAATCATTGAGGCACGTGTCCTCGCCTCAAGAGGGGGTCGACGGGTAGTGTCGACCAACAAGCTCTCCATTAGGCCTCCTCCTTACATCTTGTCATTGCCACAAAATATCAAAACCCACAACCATAAATCAATCCATTACTAACACCTTCCTCAATAACGTTCTTTGATTAAGACATCAACCCCAAAGTCACATCCAAATACGTATATTTTCCCCAATTAACTTCATGATACACCCGTTCACAAAAGCATGCGCTACGTGCACCCTAAGACTGTTCTAAATCTTCCCCACAACCTCACAATCTCTACCATGCTTCTCTAATGCTTCGAAAATTAATCCATCAAGCATAAATGATCATCAAATATATGAATCTTCGCTTTCCAACATAGTCCTAAGCTTTTCCCAAAAAACAAAATCACTAACATGTGTTCCAAATAATCAATTCTAAGCTCTAGCATGCTCAAACAATAATTATGCATGCTTTAGTAGATAATATTCATTAATTTGAGCTTGATTAGGTATCGCTCACCCCAAAACAAGCGTCCAAACTGCTGTAACGCCTTCGACCACCACCTCAAGCGTAAAATCGGTCCCCAAATGGAAGAAATCGTGCCAAGCCGCCACCACCAACACCACCTAATCGCTGATACGAGGGGGAGAACACGTTCCCCAACTGGAATCCCAACAAACAATGATGAAACCCATGAGAAAGATTGAGCAGTTGGGGAAAAATGGAAAACCAATTAGAAAATGGGGAGAAAGGCCCAATTTGGGGACGTGAGGGCAAGGGGAAGGTGCTGATAAAAGGGGCGGACAAAAGAAAGAACGAGGGGAGGAGGATTCGGACAGAAATGGGGAAGAAGGGCAGTGAGGGGAGAGGACGAGAGAGAAGAGAGAGTCGGTGGGAGAGTGAGGAGAGGGACCGTGCGGGAGAGGGCTATCGGAAAGGGGGAAAGAGAGGGGCGAGGGAGAGGAAGAGAGACCGTTCGGTAGAGAGGGAAAAGGAACATGAGAGTGGCAGAGAAGGGAAACAAGGCATGAGAGAGAGAGAGAGTTTTACCCAAGCGCCGCCGCCTCAGCCGTCGTCGTCGCTGCTCGCCGCCGGCACCACCTCTGTCTTCTTCTTCTCTGCGTGGAGCACCCTAGCAGCAAGAGGGGCAACGAAGGGGAAGAGTGAGAGGAGGACGAGGGGAGAACAACCCTCGTCGGGCTCTTACGTGCATGTGGGGTCGGGTCTGGGTCTGGACCCTGACCCGACCCGTCCTGAAATAAACCGAGTGTTACAATGGGACCTGACCTATCATGAGGTTTAACCATCTTGGAAAAGGTTTGATAAAGAATAAACAAATTTAGCCCCTCAAACTTTTGAGGTTTTTGAATAACAGAAGCATTATTCAATTTTATGTCATCATAGGCCTATGTAACAATTCACTAATCTACATAATGCATGATTCAAAAGACTTGATGATGAGGGTTTGTTTTATAGAATTGATGTTGAAAGTGATTTTAGATCCTAAGGTTCCAAAGTTGGTTGTGCGATCTAGGGGTTGAATGATCCAGTGTTGAATGGAAGAGAACATATGATTTGATCATGAATTTGATTTGGATTATTCATGGAAGTTCAATCTTAGATTATGATTTATAATCCAAAGTTCAAATTTAGGATTTTGATAATTGAAGAAAGTTCATGTGAAAAGCCCAAATTTTCTGCCTTATGTTACCCTTACGAGTGTCCCTAGGAAAGCGTTGTTGTTCGCATTCATCCCTGTCCTTGAGGGCGTTGATGCTTTTAAATTTGATTTTGATGAACAAATTCAAGTGAAAGGGATCCGCCAGTTGGTATGTGGTCCAACCGTTCATGCCTTCTTTAACAAGGGTAATGGTACCAAGGACCAAGTACTTCTTGGATTGTGTATAAGTCATTTGATGCAATCCTATATGCTTGTGCATAGATGGT
The DNA here is from genome assembly GCA_011799765.1 of Nymphaea thermarum. NCBI lineage: Eukaryota > Viridiplantae > Streptophyta > Magnoliopsida > Nymphaeales > Nymphaeaceae > Nymphaea > Nymphaea thermarum. The sequence continues at coordinate 55,437 of JAANDH010000280.1, read as the reverse complement.
TGAAATTGAAATTGAAAGTTCATTTTGAACTTGGTTTTGAATAAACGATTTCTAAGCTTGTTTTAGGTTAATTGGGATGGAATTTGGACAAGCTATTTGTCAAATTAACTTGTTTTGACAAGTTATTTGAATATTCAACTTGTTTAAGAGAATTTGGATAAATTCCTTAGAAAATTTTCAAATGGATTTGGATTGAAGACCATTGTTTTGGAAAAAATATATGTCATTTAAATTGTAGTTCAAAATCGGCAATGATGTTGAAAATGGTTTGAAATGAAGTGGATTATGCCTTTAATCCATGATTTTGATTATTTAATTGCCAAATTGACAATTTGGATTGGACATTCAGATAGAAAATTGGAAATTGTATTGAAAAAAGTTGGAGACTGAATTAAAAAATTTATGTTGAGATTTAGTCCTTCATTATGAACTGAAAATCATCTCGTGAATTTTGATTTAACTTTTGAGATTAACTTGTGATCAAATTTTTAGTAAAATGACTAAGTTTACTTAGCAAATGGATTGATTTGGAATCTCTTTTTGTCAAACCATGTGGCTAGGACCAAGAGATTTGAACTTGATTTCAAACGAGTTCTCTTTTACAAAAGAGTTGGGAGCAAGTAAAATTTCACTTTTTTGATGAAGATTCTAATATGTTAGAAAAATATATTTTTAAAAGTATTTTGACTCAATTAGGATATGAAGTTATTTGTTGTGTCTTTTGAAACTAAGTGAGATTTCCACATTCTTATTGCAATATGAACTGGTCACTTTTCACAACTTGAAATAAGAACATTTAATTTCTTGAATGTGCAAGTGTGCAATTTGATTTGGTGTGTGAAAATGCATAAAAGAAAATGAAAACTATATGAGACATTCATTCCTCCTTCTCTCATGATCTCTCAATATTCGTTCAACATCAGCATTCAATACATGACCCTATTAAAACTTGTTTCGGGACCTATTATGGTTTAGAAGAGAAGCGCACTGGGTCCTAACAATGACCATAGGATTTAAACATCAAATCCTTTTGAGGTGGGCCTCAGTGGCCTACAACCCCTTGGAATATCAATTCACACTATTCAATTCAACAAATATAGACCAATAGCTTTTTTTTTGTGGCAAGAACCGACTGCTTGGATAACATACTGGATACAAATCAAACATAAAATAACAATTCTTTTTTATAGTATCATCGAGGCAATCAAACAATAGATGAGTTGATATTGAACAATCAAACAATCAAATATGTAAAACCACCCTCCACCCCGACAATAAGAAAATTTGCACATCAGAAAGAGTAAAATGGGAAAGAAATATGTGCTACCTTTTTTTAAATAGAAACATTAATTACAAAATATTTAATAAATTTATACATATATATATATATATATATATATATATATATATATATATATATATATATATATATATATATATATATATATATATATATATATA
>JAANDH010000280.1:3582-53876 GCA_011799765.1 Nymphaea thermarum | reverse complement strand
CGGCTTGCGCCCTTAGTCATCAAGAACCTTAGGCAGTCAAATGATAGGGTTGAAATTGCATTTAAAGTCTTCAACTACTGACCACCTTTCCTCCTTTATAGATACCATTGTTCATATATTACCTGACTTTTGTGATCTGTCGTGATCCTGTTAAATGGAAGTTCTATTGCTATGTGGACTGTTCTCCTGCAATTTTGGAGCAGTTGCCACATTTTGCATTATTCTTGGTTCCTGTGCTTCTGTCAAAAAGAAGGAAAAGAGGAAACAAATGCAACCCACTATTACTGACATTCTGTTATTAAATCCAAGAACGTCTGATTCACAAGATATGAATGATCCCTCCTTCAAGGTAAATTATAAGACCTGCAGTCTGCAATTGCAGTAAATCAAACAGTTCAGAATCTGAAGCTGTACTTTCTGGTCGAATTAAGAGATCAAACAGTGAAACAACATTTCTATCCAGCTGGATTAAGAATCTGTCAGTCCTGTAGATCTGGTCTAGACTTGAGATGTTGGAGTTGACGATAACTGAGGAAGGTAAAAAATGGTGGACTGTTGATATGTAAGAAGTTGAAAGTTGGAACAGTTGATGTTTTGTGTAGATTCTGTGTAGGTACAAAAGAAAGTAATCAAAATCGACCTGAACATAGCCCACATCCAATCTCAACATGTTGTAGATCCAGTTGGAGAATCATCCAGTACTTGTTCGCAGAAAAATGCATTCTAGTTTTTTAATTTAGAAGTCGATTTAAAATATTTTAAATTGATATAAACATTTTTAAAATATTGAAAATAGATAATAATCCTATATCAGCCTTGTATAATATGAGCAAGGGGCCCATGTGGAAGTTAGTTCATAACTTAAAATATGAACGTTTAATTTCTTGAGAATGTGCATGTGTGCGATTTGATTTAGTGTGTGAAAATGCATGAAAAAAAATGAAAACTATATGAGACATTCATTCTTCCTTCGCTCATGATCTCTCAATATTCGTTCAACATCAATATTCAATACATGACACTATTATGGTTGGATTAAACACACCCTCTCGTCTAATGCATTGGGAATTATGCTTGAAAATCGAAAAGATTTCTCCATCCATGCCTGGATATATATACGTAAAAATTTATTAAATATTTTGTAATTAATGTTTCTATATAAAAAAAAAAGGTAGCACATCTTTCTTCCCCATTTTACTCTTTCTGATGTGCAAATTTTCTTATTGTCGGGGTGGAGGGTGGTTTAACTTTTTTGTCAGATTTATAAAAAACAATTTATTCAAGATCGACTCAACTATTGTTTGATTGCCTTGATGATACTTAAAAAAGAATTGTTATTTACTTATTTTGTGTTTGATTTGTATCCAGTATGTTATCCAAGCAATCGGTTCTTGCACACCAAGAAAAGCTATTGGTCTATATTTGCTGAATTGAATAGTGTGAATTGATATTCCAAGGGATTATAGGGCACTGAGGCCCACCTCAAAAGGATTTGATGTTCAAATCCTATGGTCATTGTCAAGACCTAGTGTGCGTCTCTCCTGAACAATAATAGGTCCCGAAATAAGTTTTATATTCAAAGATTGATTTTTTTATTGGAATATAAGACTTTCCTAAGCGTGTTTGACATATTATTAAGCACAAGAGTTAGAGATATCATCCACAAGCTTGAGACTTGATATAAAATCATTAAAATGATGAAAATCATGTAAATGATGTTAAAATCAATCTTCAAAATATATGAGAGACATGGACAACATTCACTTTTGTCTCAAAATAGCTATAAATCAAGTTCTGAAAATCTGAAATGTCGATTCTTAAGAAAGCTTGTTCCTTAGAGAATGACGACAAATTACTAAAATTTTTTTAACTTTTCATGACTTAAACATCTAAATCAGCAAGAAGAATGTTCCTCTTGAGAACATGCTCACATTCATGTTGAGTATTCATGTTGGTCTTAAACATGAAGCTTTAGAAAACTTTCCTTTCTAAAACCAAATTGGATTTCAAAGTTTATGTCAAAAGATTCATACATTCCTTAGATGATTTCGCATATCAGACTTTGAATATGATTTTGACGTATTTTGGAATGTTGATTAATCCTATGCAAAATATAAAATTATATGAATGAAACCAATGACTCCTAAAATGTTCTTAGGATGCCGATTTGAATAAGATTAAAACTTTCTCTAGTTCTATGGAAAATATCCACTTCATGGTTTTATGAAATCATGGTCTGATTTCAATAGTATGCATGTCCTTTATGCATGTATGTTCAAAATTTTGAGATGAGATTTTGAATAATCTTGTAGTTTTGAAATATGAACATCAAAATGATGATATTCTTTCTTTTAAAATCAGTTTGAAAATGCATTTCAACCTAACTTTAAAAGAGAAAAATGAATTTTAATAAGAGGTTACACATGCATATATATAATATATGCATGTATCTTGCCTCTCAAAATGATCTATTTTGACAAGGGGCCACTTAGCTTATGAACCATGATTGTTCATAGTTGGGTTCTTTTACATAGAAAGATTGAAAACTAATTTCTAATCTCTTCTACCACCCTGGATCAACTAAATCAAGAATGCATGATCAAAGTGACTCAAAATGGAAGAAAACAAGAGAATGCTCAAGCTTGTTTACCTAAAATTTTGCCATACAAGGATGGATCAAATTCATGAAAATGTATTTGTTCCTAATAGGCATTTAAAGTATGACAAATATAAATCACTCTCTTACCGTGGGATATACTCATAGTGGGAAGTTAAAAATTGTTTAGGTTAGCTGTTTTTGAAAGGGACGTGACTTTGGGGCCCTTTTCAAAACTAGATTCATGTGTTCTCCTTTAGAAAAACCGATTTATGCATGTATTATGCATTAAAATGTACATTTGATCATAGCTCTCCTTAGCTAGATATTGTTCGCAGCTATGAATAAAAATGAAAATGACACTCTCCCACAGATATTGAACTTAAGAATAAATAGCAAGAAGCAAAAATAGATAAAGAACAAGCTAGAATCACCCACCTTGTGGTTGGCCTTGGTCTCTAAATCAAGCAATCCTAAGCAAGAATCCAAACTTATATTCGAGCTTAGCAAAGTAGAAAAAAGAGTTTCCTTGCCGAAAATTACTGAAATAAAAATGGTTTTTCTTATACTAGAAATCCCAAGCAAGAGTCTAATGAAGTACCTTAGCTTAGCAAATCTAGAAGCAAGGAATGAGAGAGAGAGAGGGAGTTTGGATGATGGCAGCTCCTCCTCTTCTTAGCTTCTTGTTCTTCTTGGTTACAACTAAGGAGAAGAGAGAGATAACAAGATATGAAAATGAAAATCATCCCCCCTCCCCCCAAACCTCAATGGGGTTTATATAGATATGGAATTGAATGAGGAGGTGGCTGCACCTACCTCTTTAACTCCCCCTTAGAACACGCCCAAGGCTTGGGGAAATTGCCCCTTTTTGAGATGGTGGGTTAGGATAGGTCCAGCTAGGCGTCAAGCTGAATTTAAAATTGATCCAAATTTTATAAAATAAGCCGAGGTGACTGCCACCTCAACCAGCCTTTAATTTGAGCAATGGCTAAGAAAAACTTTGTTTCTCATTGGTCTAAACCATCATGCATGTGTTGATGACTTGTGAAGGAGATTAAATGAGCTTTAATCCTCTTTAAATTATCTCAACCAAGCCCACCTAGCCCTTGCATCAAGTTTGAATATTTCAATTTGAGCTTTCTAGGTTCAAACCTAATGAATAAGCTCTAAATGTCATTAAATTGCAAATTCTTGCTCAAAAATTCATTTTCATTTAAAAAGACCTAGAAAATTCTATCAAATTTGGTTTTAAAAGGGTGCTTTTATCCATAATTCAATTTGAAAATTGATTTAATTTAATCAAATTTCAATTTGAAATATTGATTTAAATTTGGTATTTGATTTGTGCATTTGACAAATTCAAATGTGCATTTGATTTCCATAGAAAACCAAATTTGGGTTATATGAATTCAATTTGATTGTGAAAGGAAAAAATATATCCAAATTTGGTCAAATTTGACCAATTGACCAAAGGCAAAGCTCATTTTGTGAGTTGTTGTTAACTTAGTTTGTGTAAATTCGATGAATTTTGAGTTTAGGAAGCACTTAATTGAGTTCAATTTTGAATTTCCACTTTAACTAGGTTTAGTCAAAGTAGACTTGATCTAGTCAAGGTCTATCTCTATCTAGTAGCTAGATCGGACTAGGTTTGACTAGGCTAAGCTCTTGTTGACTGAGCTTAGTGAGGATGTGGTGCCACTTTTGGGTCCACTTAAGAGGAACCTACGTGGTTTAAATCAGTTAGAAGCCATCAAAGCTTCCTTGGAACTAGACTCTTCTCTTTAATTAACGAATCTTTTTTTTTTAATTAATGGAGTGAGATATATAAATATCTCTCATTTCCTATGAATTTAATTATGATGGCATCTACTTTCATTAATCATAATTGACTTTAAATTAAAGTATATATTTTGAAAGGGAATGAGGAGTGTGGCCTCTTGGGTAGGCCAAAGATCATGAGAGCTAGGTGGGGCCCACATGTGGGTCCCACTGGCAATTTGGATCCAGTTTTTGGATTTAAATCCATATAAATGGGTTAGGATTCCAAATTACCATTGCAATCAAATTTGGATTTGAAACCCCAATTTGGATCCAGTTTTGAGTACTGGATTAGGATTTGGATTGGTAATCCTACCTTGGGATTTGTGCTACAAGTTAAATTCATGATTTGGACCTAAATTGTGTTTAGATTCGAAATTGGCTTTGAAATTGAAGTCATTTTTTCACAATTTTTTTTTTGTGAAATTCCTTTGTAATATTTTGAAATTACATCCATCAACTGAGATGGGAAAATCTAGGGAGTTAACAGTTGTGTATCTTTGGAAGGCATTTAAAAATTTAGTTTTGAAATGATTTCCAAACACTATTGTGAAACCAATTTAAAAGGGTAAGCCTGGACTTTCATGTGTTGATTCTGGAAGGTGTTTCGTCGTTTCTCAGTTCATATGTCATACTTCCAGCAGTCTCACTGTCTCAGACTCTCTCTCTTTTTTGTCAAATTGGAGGCTCTCTCTCTCTATGTTTGATAAGAATGGATGGATGAATTCCTATATGGCTTTTATCAACACCCAGTTCAACCGAATCAGCCCTATATCATCTAAATCAATGCTCAGATCAATCAAATCGACATGAAAAATGAACAATTGGTTTCAAATTGATCAAATGAATGGCTGAATTGGTCGAATCGACAAAATTGACCATAGATCGACTGACTCGGCACTGATGGTTGTGCCGGCATTGAATTGATTGTATCTGTCCCTAAATCTAATGAATTAATCACAAATAGTTGATATAGTGGCCGACCAGTCTGACCATATCCGACCATCAAATCATGTCCAATTCGGCGACTTAGTATCCCAGCTCGTGTACAACACTCTACCCATCCCCCAATAGATATGATTGAATTGCATATTGGTTAATATTAATTTAGTCCAAATAAACCTCAAACACTTGATAAAAATCTGATCCTTGTTTGCCAACCACATATTATCGAACCAAATCAAATTCCCTCTCTATACATTCCTCAAAAAAAATTATGATATGTTGCTAGTTTTTTCCCAAACTAACAAATAGATCTTCGTGACCCTATTTATACGATTATGAGTGGGTTTGTATGTTTAAGCACATGTGAGCTGGATGGGATCTGAAGGAGAATTGCATAAAAATGTCACTTGAAGACTTTAAGACAGTTGTTGTTTAGTGATGGAAAGTTAGTGCAGTTTATGAAGAAAACGATAAGTTTTATGTCATTGGATGTAGATCCATATATAATTTATGTGAAAATCTCAAGATTACATGTCCTTTATGCTTAGGATGTGATGAAAATCAAGAGATTGAGGATAGAGGGTATATTTTCTGGAATACTTCAATGAACTCTTGAGGAACTTTTGAGAGTGAAATGGGTAATTCAAGTAGGAAGCTTGGAGTTTGTTGTAAGTAGGTAAACTTAATTTGCAAAGTTTTCCACGCCAATTTAAAATGTAGCTGATTGGTTTACTAACATTTTTCAATATGCAGTTGGTCTGTAGAAGTCTGCTTGGAAGTGTGTTTCCAAGTTTTGATGGAGGATGGTTGTGGCTTTCTTTTAATTGCTATGTGAAATTAGTTACTTCTTAGTTGTATATAGAGGGAATTAAATCAATAGTCTTATAGATTCTGGATGGTTTTTCTTACTATTAACATCTTCCAGATGCCACGATGGAGAGATTTTGATACCCTGAGTATGTATGGGTTAATAGTTCTTGGAAAATAATACTCTCAAGCTTATCTTATCTCTAGTTTTTCAGTATGTTTATTTTAGGGTAGGAATTCTCAGATCGTTTGTTCTTATTGGAAAGAGATTCGGCCCCTGTTGTTTGCTACTTTATTTTCCTGTTGTTTTTTCATTTGGTTGTAGGTGAAGTAGGGAACCTTATAGCCGCTTGCTTCATGTTTGTGCTTAGTGATGACCAAGGCAAAGAAGAATCTCAAACTCCATGAGGTCAGGATCCCTCTTTCATCATTAATGTAAGCATCAGTAGAGTCGAACTTTAATAAAAGAAGCCTAGTTTATCTAGTAATCTGCTCATTTGCTGCAGAGTACTTATCTATATGAGAAGATTAGGTTATATGACAAAGATGGGCGAGCTGTTTTTTACATCAGAGGTGGTTGCTACATTTGTTACGTTTAGAAGAAGTTGAATAAAAAATATTATATTACATGTATATCATGTCTTGATGTGTCATGAATTGATTGTCCTTACTAGCAGCTGAAGGCTACCACTAATGTTGGGCTTAACATTGCAGCCAAGCTCTTGGAACCAATAAGGGAGTCTTCCCATCCTTTCACATGCTGATTTTGTTCAGGTGATTTGGGTGCCTTCTTCCTTGCTTCCTGGTTTCCCCCTTCCCTTTCTCCTTAATCAATGAGATTCTGTATGATACTCTCCACTGCAAGAAATATCAGAAATATTTTCTGGTTCTAATATTTAATGCTGAAATTTTTGCAATAGAGTCATTTCTTTCTCCTAAAAGAGTGCAATCATATCCATAGTGTAATTGTTTTGTAACCTGCCGATCATGATGGAAGAGTTTTTATCAATCAAATTGATTTGAATGATGTGTTATTTTATAAAATGTTGATAACAGTGATATAAAATAGGAAAAGCATCAAAATATCTTATCACATTTTATTGAATCCTAGAGATTTCCTCCTTTTCCTCTTTTCACATATGGGAGACTGAATGATATTCAAATGTGGCCTTCTCATGATTGCTTTTTTCATTCCGTAGTTATGTCGAAAATATCCAAATTTGCGTATGTATTCATATGGAACAGTTCCTTGCATTGATCTAGCAATTGCAGATGCATGGACAGACTTAGCTAGATTAACCTTGATTTAGCAAGTTTATCCCTTTCATGTTTCCTTTTCTTTTAAATGATTTTCCCAGTATGCTCTAGTGCATTACATTTTTCCACGGCTAGTAGTCTAGGTAAAGTATGGCTGGTAGATGCAATAGCCACAATGCAAACATGAAAAAAAGTCAACAGAAGGGCTATTGCCACGGTTACTTTAATTAACAGTCATGAGCAAGATCAAGGATGAAAATATTTTCATTCACGATTCTTGGGTTTATTGGCCACAATTTTGACTGTGGCTAACAACCCTTTTTGTTGTTAGTGACACTCGTCACGTTTGAGGAACCTCTTTAAAGCATCTCCTTTTAAAACTCTTATTTTTTAAATACTTTTTCTTTTAAAGAAAGTTTCTTCAAAATACATCCACTTTTCCTTCAAAATCTTGTGAAGAAAGATTCCCTTAAACAATTGATTTCGAAAGGCTTTCTAGAAGTAGCCCTTTAAAATTCCCCTAGTTTAGATCTAGATTGACTAAGGTCAAATTTCAAATATATCTCGTTTTAAATAACCTAAATCAATTTACAAAACCGGGGATGGGAAAATCTCATTGTTGAATGTTTGCCCCTTCTTTGACTTTAAATTAATCTCCTGAGGTGTGTAGAGATGACGATCCCTTTTAAAGTGTAATTATCGATTATCTAGTCATGCCATAAATTCTGACCTGTTCTGGTCGGCCGGAGGCCTAACTTGGCTGGTTAGTGCATGGCCTGCTTAGGCCTGGCCACACCAATTATGCCCAGATAGGGTGGACACCATGGAGAGAGGAAAATAGCCTTTTTGTAATATTTGAAACAAATGAAGTTATTTTTTAAAATATAAAGGATATTTCAAGAAAATCAATAGCATTTTGGGAAATTCAAGGATATCTTGGAAATGGAAATTTTAAGAGTATTTTTGAAATTTTGTGTAAGAAACCAAAGGGCTTGAGAAGAATCTGTGACTTAGATTTGGATTTGAAACCATGTCCAAATACTATGTCAAACCAAATTTAGTATTTTAGATCCAAAAGTGGATTCAGGATGTGGATCTTGAATATGGACTTATATCTAAAAATGATCTAGGGCTCAGATCTAGACATGGATAATGAGCTAAAGCATAGAACGGATCAAGTGCAGATTTGGACTTGAATATCAGATTGGAACCTAAATCTCATATTGGGGTCTGGATCTCATATTTGGATCTGGATTGAGCTAGAAACATGAAGCTAGATTTAGATTGAGGATTTGGATTCAGACGAGGGTATGGGTCTTTATTTTTTATCTTGCATTGGAATCGGATCTAAATTGGATTCAAGGATCAGATTTGGATCAAATTGGTCCTCACTAGGGATTTGAATCTAGTTTCATATATGAAAGTACGTTTTGGATCTAGTTTGGATATGAAATCTTGTTTTAGACTGTGGGGGAGAGAGGGAGAGACCACAAGAGAGTCTAAGCCAAAGGTTCGACTTTCAACTCTTTCGACTGTGAGAAGCATTTTTTGCATCCATGTTATGTGGTTAATCATAGAACATCACGAAACGGGTTCGGAATGGGCTGGCCTTTTATACCACTCATTCTGTGTCCTGTTCGTTCCACGTGTTATGTGTCCACTGTTTGTGTCAGCTGCATGAAAATGGGACGTGTTTGTCTGTTCCATGCTATCCTGCTGCATTCAAACGATCTGTTCGTGTACAGACAATAATCTACGATCACTTTCTAAGTCTAGACTTCAGCGAAAATGGATGTTCGAGTTTGTAAATAGAATTAGTCACCCGAATGGTTGGTTAACGGGATACTATCTTCATCTCTATCTTTATGTCTAAGCAAATAGAGGCTCGATAATGTCTCCATTGGCAACTACAGGCTCCTAATTGATAAGAACTGACTTTTCGAGCTATTGTGAGCGTGAATTGGAACTAATAGTATAGGGGGCTTTTGGAATGTGATGTCAATATAATGACTTAGTAAATATTTGTACGCTTCTTCCCCAACACCTAAAACTAATAAAATACTAAATGTATGTTGGCCAGTTCGTGGGGTTCTCTGTGTGGGTGTGACTTATTTGTTCTACTAGCTAGCCTGCTTGTTGGGCATGCAGTGCAATGCCTTGAGATAACAATGTTGTGTATTGTTTGAGTGTTGAACTCTTGCCTTCATAATCCAGGTGTCCTAAGGAACGCTGAGCAACTTCATTTGTAGATGACTTATCAGTAGGTTGTTTTGAGATTCCAGTGATTCTAGATCCTAATGTTTTGGGCCATAACGGGGTTTCTCCTGTCTATGAGGTTGCCCATGGTGTGGATGCACATGTGTTTTATACCCACGGTAACTAGAACTTGAAAAGTGGAATTTTGAAAAGATTGTAGTGTGGATGGACAAAAGACTGATAAGAATGCTTATATTAACAGTTTAGAGCCATAAAACTAAAATGTAGTTAACCGGATTTTGGGTTTTTAACTTAAAGAGTAGATATTGAACCCTTAAGTGATTTTGTGATACGCTACTGTCCTAACTAGATAATTGAAAGGTTTGATGGGTGGTTGATCATTTCTATTGCAATTAAATGTCTTGTGAATGATATGATCGGTCAAATAGATGACAATAGATCAGATGCTTCAGAGAATACAATCACATGAAACTATATCATCACAGTGAAATTTATCCAAGTCTTGGAACTTATGCAGGTTATGTTATATGAAGTTTCTAGTATGGTATGCTTCACTGGAGAAAAGGTTTCATTGTGTTGGATAGTGTAATGTTATGAAATATAACTTAATACACACATCCTCAGAGGTCTATAATTTGGTTGATTATCTGTCATATTGCAAACACTCGGCCTTTTGTTGTTATTTTTTGTTTTTATATCCCAATAACCCCAAGCAGCAGGCAGATTAGAGAACATAGCTAACATCTTACCAATGAAGGTTGTTTTTCTGTGTGCTAGCAGGTCATTGCTCTTCTTTGTTTAGTTGCTTTTGGTCTTTTGGATTTTGGGTTTGAAAGAAAATGTAATTGGGCTGTCATGGCTCTTTTGCTTAAATATTTTTAGTACATATATGCTTTGTAGAAATGAAATTGGACAACCAAAATGATTTTATATGTTTTGATGGTGTGTTCAAACATTCTTAAGTTTTTGGTTAAAAAATTTAGTGAAATTTGGGGTGTCAGAATTAGGTGCATTTCTTCCAAATCCTAAGTCCTCTCCCAATCCTAGATGTTGCTATTTTACATTTTGTAACAAGGTCTTTGTGCATCATCCTGTTTCTCCTTTTTGTTCTAGGTTGGAATTTTGCATGTCATCCTTAGGGTGGCATTCCCAACGTGCATAATTTGGTCCCATTGAGTTTCATGTGGTACTAAAGCATTGGGTGAGTCATGTAGCCAAGATGACCAATATGTTATGTTACGTTATAGTTGAACCCATAACAAGTCTAGCTCTAGTCACTTCATTTACCTATATTAGTAGCTTTTATGCATGTTCATGGCATGATAATACTTCGTTAGGTACTCACAATGTGTAAGGAGGGTGTCCTTTACAGTCTACTCGCAAACCATGATTAATTAATGGCATGTCGTGTTATGTTCTTTTGCATCATGTTGCATAATGTTATGTTACTCTACTTACTACCATGCATCCCTGCGTACATGTAGCTTTCTAAGACTTCTTTGAGGAAAATGAAAGTGTAACAAAGGGGAACGGATGACTTTCCCATGTCGTCAAGTCATCATATATTGCACACATTTAATTTTCTTGTTTTACTTTCTACGTTCTTGTTATAGATTACATTGGACGACACATAGTTCGTTTTGACATTATACTTGTGTAGAATGCTTTGTCATGCATATACAACCTATAATCTTCAAGTTCATGTTAGTGATATATAAATGTCATCACACGTGCAACATCCTCTTAGATACTCATGTAGGTTCAGCACCATCTGCATTGTTATCAGGTGATTCCTGTCTTGGGAAGGTTGAATGTTTTGACATCCTTTAGAATATAAGTTTCAAGTAAGCTCATGTCTTCCAACTTATTCTATCAATATCATTTCCGAAATTCAAGTTTGTAACTTGATTTCAAATGTTATTTTAAACTTTTCTTCCATTACCATTTTTCACCCCATTTTCTTAACCATGTTCCAAATCATTTTAGAATATGTGTTCTAAGTTTGTTATCTGTAATCAACTTTCTACTATGACTCTAACATTCATTTCAAATTTAATTTCATGTTTGAGCTTGTAGAAACACGAACCACAAGGAGAGAGCAGAGAAAGAACACACGATATACGTGGAAAACCTCAGAAAGAGGTGAAAAACCACGGGGAAGCTCTGACCTAGGGGCAAACCGCAACTCTAGGAGAGAGAAAATAATTTCATTTAACTTAACAATTACACGTAAGTGACAAATATAAAGAGGGAGAGAAGAGGTGCCGCCTAGGGTACCGAGCCAGCCTCGGTACCCATGCCCCATAGGACCGGGTCCAGATATGGACCCGGTTCCCCATTACAATATATATTCTAACACTCCCCTTCAAGCTTGGCATACATGTCAAACATGCCAAGCTTGCTAACATTCTTCTCAAATTGAGATGTACATAATGACTTAGTCAAAACATCAGCAACTTGATCTTCAGACTTCATATAGGGCAGGATTAACTCCTTAGAATCTATGTGTTCCCGTATGAAGTGGCGATCGATCTCCACATGTTTGGTTCTGTCGTGCATGACCGGATTGTTTGCCAAGTTAATAGCAGACTTGTTGTCACAATACATCCTCATCTTCTCTTCCATTTTAACCCCAATATCTGCTAAAAGGATTTTGAGCCATAACATCTCTGTAACCCCCATAGCAACTGCCCTGTATTCAGCCTCAGCACTGGACCTGGAACAAACTTCTTGTCTTTTACTGCTCCATACCACCAGGTTACCTCCAAGGAAGACGCAGTATCCTGTGGTAGATCTTCTAGTATCTGTGCACCCTGCCCAGTCGGCGTCAGAGTATCCTTCAATGCTAAGTTGATCTTGTTGAGTGTAGAGCAGTCCTTTTCCTGGGTCATTCTTTAAGTACCCCAATACTCTTTCAACACTTTTCCAATGACAATCAGTAAGGGCATGCATAAACTGACTCAACACACCCACAGCATACGTAATATCCGGGCGAGTAAGAGTGAGATAAATAAGTTTATCAACCAGTCGCTGATACCTCCCTTTTCCTTCTTCATCCAAGATAGTCCCAGTTTTGATACTTATTCTTGTGTCAGACTCCATTGGAGTAAGAAAGGGCCTGCATCTCAGTTTACCTGTCTCTTTTAGAAGATCCAAAGTGTATTTTTTTTTGCTCATAACAAGTCCAGTCTCAGATCGCACGATCTCAATCCCCAAAAAATACCTTAATTTACCCAGATCTTTGAGATCGAATTCAGCAGCTAATGTTTCTTTCATCTTCCTTTTCTCTTTTTCATCATCACCTGTGACAATCATATCATCAACATATACAAGAAGAAGGCTCACCAGACCATTTCTCTGCTTGATGAAGAGGGTGTGATCACCATTTCCCTGTTTATATCCATTATTCTTCATTACAACCCTTAGTCTTTCAAACCAAACTCTAGGTGACTCCTTGAGACCATACAAAGCTTTCTTGAGATAGCAACATTTTTCGTTCTGAGCATATCCAGGCGACATGCTCATGTAGACTTCTTCCTCAAGGTGACCATTCAAGAAGGCATTCTTGACATCAAGTTGGTCCATGCTCCACTTCTTTTGCACTGCAAGAGCTAAGATGACCCTTACGGTCTTCAGTTTTGCCACGGGAGCAAATGTCTCAAGATAGTCAATCCCATATTTCTGGCTAAACCCCTTAGTAACAAGACGAGCCTTATAGCGTTCTATAGTGCCATCAGGTTTGTACTTCACAGTAAACACCCACTTGGAACCAACTAAGTGGGTTCCTTTGGGAGAATCAACAACCTCCCACGTATTGTTCTTTTCCAGGGCGTCCATCTCCTCCGTCATGGCCTGTAGCCATTTAGGATCCTCCCTGGCATCTTCCACTGACCTGGGAATAACAGCCATAGATAAAGAAGTAATAAAGCACTTGTAGTCTTTACTGAGTTTTGCATACGAAACAAATTTCTAAATAGGATGAGAAGTACATGACCTGGTGCCCTTGCGCAGGGCTATGGGAAGATCTTCATTCATTGGACTTGGATCATCTGGGGAGCTCACAAGATTGGGAAGATTGGGATTGGTAACATCAACGTTCTCCATCACATCTTTCTTCTTCCTGTTGTAGACCTGACCAAATAAGTGATCACGAGACTGTTCTACCACAGAGTCCCCCTCCATCTGACTGTCTCTGTCTTTACTGACTGCGTCTTCCACACTTGGAGAACTAACTGTATAGTCCAAGAAGTCCATGAACTGAATCAACTGATGCGAAGAATACTCTTCCCTTTTGTCACCTAAACACTCTCCCTGAAGAGGATTCGCAGGAAAGTACGCCTCATGCTCATGGAAGGTAACATCTCTCAAGACATATACTCTGGAAGTGCTAGCGTCAACACACTTGTATCCCTTCTGAGTGGAGGAATACCCCAAAAACACTACTTTGATGGAACGAGGATCAAGTTTCTTGAGAGTGGGACTATGATCATGGACAAAACAAACACACCCAAACACCTGAGGGTTCAACGGCCAGGGATTCAGAGTAGGCCACAACACAGAAGAAGGGGAATGACCATTCAACACACGAGTAGGCATACGGTTAATGAGATGAGCACTAGTGAGAAGTGCATCCCCCCAGTACCTCTTAGGGACATGACGTTGAAACATAATGGCCCGGGTAACATTTAACAAATGACAATTTTTTCTTTCAGCCACGCCATTCTGAAGAGGGGTGTAGCTACAGGATGTTTCATGAATAATACCCTTGCTTCGCAAGAAGTCATCAAGGGACTGGGAAACATACTCTCGGGCATTGTCAGTACGAAAGGCCTGAACAGAGGTCTAAAACTGAGTTTCAACAAATGCAACAAAGTTTTTGACAATGCCGGGAACTTCACTACGTTCTTTCAACAAATACACGAACGTACACCGGGAGTAGTCATCAATAAGAGTCATGAAATAATGAAAGCCACGACAGGTGGGTACTCCTGAAGGACCCCAAACATAAGAGTGAACCAAAGCAAAAGGACGATTGGCTTTATTGAACGAAATAGGGTACGAGGCCCTAACATGCTTAGACAACTGACACACTTCATAGGCGAAGGTGTCCAGTACGGGCAATCTGTAGAGACCATCAATAGTCGAACCAATCCCAATCTTCTACTTCATCCCCAATCCTGCAGGAAACAACGATCAGCAGAGAAAATTAGATTACAGTTTAGCTCTTTGGTAATACTGCTGACAGATAACAGATTTACGGAAATATTGGGAACATGCAGGGCTTTATGAAGACAATATTTGTTCAGTAATGATAAACTCCCTTTTCCAGCCACAGAGATAGACGAACCATCAGCCATAGACACACGCTGCTGCCTAGAGGTCAACTTGTATTCTTGAAACATCTTAGGGTCCCCTGTCATATGATGAGTAGCCTCACTGTCAACAATCCAATCACCAAGAGAGGAATTACCTGGATCACTAGTAGCAACAAGGGCCTGGGCTAACTTAGCCCCCTCAAAAGTAGAAGCATCATCCTGGGTAGACAAACGACTAATGTATGTTTGCAACTCTTTGAGTTGATCTGAGGAGAGCTTGGATTTGCCTGCATTGGATGACCCCAGACTAGGCTCGGGCACAGAAGGAGCACGGCGATTAGGAGGAGGACGACCCCAGATGAGACGCTTCTCAAGATGAAGATCCCAACAAAAATCAACAGAATGGCCCACTTTGTTGCAATGGTTGCACCGTCGAGTAGGACGCTGCCTTGTCCCTGAAGTATGGCTCACAAAGGCTGTTGGAGACTTCCCCTGATTGGGGTCAATATGCATAATCTGGCGCCTTTGCTCCTCAGACTCAACACAAGCATACACCTCTTCGATCCTAGGGATCTCATCACAGTTTAGAATTTGACTCTGAATGGATTCAAACTCATCATGCAGGCCTCCGAGAAAGATAAAGGTGCGATCCATCCATTCCTTTTCCCAATACAGGGCCTGATCTAAACCACATTTTCAGTCATCATTGACATGATAATCGAGTTCCTTCCATTTAGTCTTCAGGGCAGCATAGAAGGAGGCAACAGATAAATCACCCTGTTTAATAGCATATATGCTACGTTTGATTTGATATGCACGTAAAACACGCTTCTTACGACCATACATTCGTGCAAGAACAGTCCACATATCATAAGCAGCCGATTTTCGCAAGATCAAGGGCTGAATATCTGCGGAAACCGAACTAATAATCCATACTTTACTATCTTCCAACGCCCAGGTCGCCCATTGTGGATCAGTTTTAGAAGATGCAGGTCTCTCCCCAGTGATATAGTGTAGGCGACCACGACTGGTTATTCCGATTTCTAGGGCAGCAGACCACGAGAGATAGTTATCCTTGTTCAGCCGGATGGAAGTGACATGAACAGGCAAGTTCTCACTCTTGGTATTGCAGCCCGTGTCCAGGGCATCATCAATCTTGGGGATCACTGCGTCAGCAATTACAATCAGCAAGGAAGGTCACAACTGGCGGCGGTGCTAGAAAAAAAAAGAACGCAGGAACGGCAGCGGGAAAAAAAAAATTGCAGTTGGCGGCGACGCTGGGAAAGACGACGGCGCTGGATGGCAACGGCGCTGGATGGCGACGGCGCTGGACGGCGGCGGCGCTGGACGGCGGCGGCGCTGGGAACAACGGCGGCGGCGCTGGGAACAACGGCGGCACGGCGGCGGCACTGAGAACAACGGTGGCGTTGGACGGCGGTGGCGTTGAGCCCAGCGACAGCGACGGTGCTGAAAAACGGCAACGTAGGTGGCACGAGAGACGGGGACGGCGAAAAAACTTCTCGCACACCAACGATCTCACACGCGGTGGCTCTGATACCATGTAGAAACACGAACCACAAGGAGAAAGCAGAGAAAGAACACACGATATACGTGGAAAATCTCAGAAAGAGGTGAAAAACCACGGGGAAGGTCTGACCTAGGGGCAAACCGCAATCCTAGGAGAGAGAAAATAATTTCACTTAACTTAACAATTACACGTAAGTGACAAATATAAAGAGGGAGAGAAGAGGTGCCGCCTAGGGTACCGAGCCAGCCTCGGTACCTGTGCCCCATAGGACCGGGTCCAGATATGGACCCGGTTCCCTATTACAATATATATTCTAACAGAGCTCAATTTCTAAAATGCATGCATCATGTAGATATAGGTTGCATGTTATGATTCGATGATGATAATGGCATTTTGGGTATATTTTGACTGACGATCTAGAGTCCAGTTTTCCAAAATCAATTCCATTTCAAACTTTAGGAGTGTATGGATCCAAGGAAATTTGCACATAAACGCTATGACATCACAACAAAGAAAAAAAATAAAAAAAACATGGGATGCTACTAGTAGAGTTTGGACCCCAGATTAGGCTCAAAAAGCCCTAGGCTAGAGAGAGATGGCTCGTCAATAGTGTGACTAGAGTTAACATGCTAACCGAGACTATAGAACCCAGCCTAGCTACTTAGACCCCAAACAAATTTTGACCAAGGAGGCCTTTGATATCCAAAACTTTGTTCGCTACAGAGAACATCTAAGATGTCCTTATTGCTTCTAACTTTTTATCAAGGCCTTAGATGTCTTGGACTGTTGGGGGAGAGATTTTTCTACATAATAGATATGTGACCAAATTTTTGCCTTGAAAAAGTGTGCTCAACAGCAAAAAACATATGACCTGTGAACAAAGCTGATAGAAAGGATTTTGTAGCTTTTGAGCATCTACATTCATCTACATGTTGTGTTTTGGGAAAGATCGCTCAATTTGCATGTGGCTAAAACCTTAGGTGAACAATATATAAATGCCATATTTGGCTACATTTTCAAGAGTTTTGACATGTTTTTATTGAAGAAAATTAAGTTTTCCTCCATGAGACTTAAATGCAGTGAGAAAGTTTGGACATATCATAGAAATATCGACTTATTTGAATGGTTTTTATAATGTGGATTTAATTGAATTTGAATGAGGTGAAGCCAACAAATAACAAGGTCGCATTCTGTAAATGTCATTTCACAAAAGAAGACAACATTCCATAAGTGCTCTTAAGTTCAAGTGATGATGTGGCTAATAAGAAACTGACATTCCAGAAAATCCATTCACTTATTTTGTAATAAAAATGCACTTCGAATATGCTCCTATAATAAAAACGATGACTTTACTGTCCCAATTCAATCAAGAGAAATTAAATTGACTTCTTTGCCGTTAAAGCATTTAACCATCTGCTTGCACAACACACTTCCTTATACAATGATGCAAGGTACTAAAGACAATTGGATAAAAAGTAATTCACTCTATGCATGACAAAGAGTATTTACATCACTTAACACATGTTTTAGGAGTGTAGATAGTTAAGGGGATCCTCTCAAAGTTAACCAAAGCATATGTTAATTGGTCATGACTGCGTTCAACAAAAGGCATAGTAGGTTGTAACACCAAACATGTTGAATGTGTTTGTAATCTTCTTTGTCATATTAAACTCGAGCAATATGCAAACAAAATGTTTTCATTCATAGGGTTTTTTGTCATTATCCTCTATGTGCATAATGTTGTACCCCATTAAAATAGATTGTATCTACTATACTATTAAAATTGAAATACTATGAAATGCATGTTTATTGTGATTTTATTGTCATTACACCATTTAATCTTACTTAGTAATTGTAAGTGAAAGCATCACAAGGAATGCTATATCAAAAACTAATGTCATTGTTGCCATTGTAAAATAAACACTATCAATTTTGTCTTAATGCATGAAGTGGCTCTGTTTCAAGCATATTGAGGGATTTGATATCAAATTATATTTTTTTTTGTTGCAGCTTCAACATAGAAATGCTAGTGTTCATGGAAAAGTTATTGCAACTTATGTGGACATTGTTGCTATTGTTAGGATATATGATTTCTAGCTAAACTATAACTCGTAAATGTAAATGCAATTGTGAATGTTGACAACAATAATAATGGCACAAATCACATGGTGGATGGAAAACATGCAAGTGACACAGTTGTGATTGAAGATAAGTTCTAATAGGAGAGCTATATGTTTGATGCATATGGAGAATATGAAAATGGTTCAGTATTTATGTACAAGCATAAGGACAATGGTGAACATTATTATGCATGAGAAGATGATATTGATGTCCATGAACCAGAGAAAAAGTGTTTTAGTGGATCAGTACATGCACAGAAAAATATAGGCGAGTTTTAATGCACACAAAGATTTTAATGATGGCAAGCACACATGTGAAGATCCTCCTGATGAGCACGAACTTGAGAAGAGTGTTCCAGTAGATGTATGCTTGCAATAACAACACAATGATGAGTTTTATGGTCCACATGTGAGAATGGTGTTTGTAACAATGAAGATGCATTCATATTCTGCAATAATTGTGCATTTATCATAGGTTTAGCATTACAAAGACAAGCTCAAAAGAAATATATTCAGATTATTGAAAGAAAGACATGTGTATGTTGAAAAGAATGTACACTAAAGTATAGTAGAGCCAAAGACATGTTATATCCCGCCGAATATCAAATGACAAATTTTATGTTAGAACTTTCATTGCTAATCACAACCACCTCTTGGCAACTCTTTCAATTCCCCCCATGTTGAGGTCTCATTGAATGGTAACACATGCACATGCAACAATTAGAGATTTAGTGTTTCATGCTGGTATCACTCCAATGCAGACATACAACTACATTATTGAGTTGGATGGTAGATATGAAAATGTACACTTCATGTCATAGCCTAAAAAAACACCTTTAGGCCCTGTTTGATGGCACCAAATTTTTTTTGAGTGGAGATTTTTTCAAGGAAAAAATGCAAGGTAAATGTACGGTAAGGAAATTTTCACTTTTTCCAAATCTGGGCCATGTTTGATGGCCTAGAACATTTTTTCGAGAAAAAAACTTTGGTGTTTGTTGGACACATAAAATTTTTTGTGGAAAAATTTTTGGACCATTGCATTGAACTATTTGACCATTTTGTTTAATTGTATATCCAAAATTCTGAAAAACATATGAACAAAAAAATCAAATATATAAAAAAAATGGAGCATGTTTTTGTCTGATCAACATCCATATGCCCAATGCGTTCCGGAAATCCAGAACAAGGCCAAGAATGAAAAAAGAAGAAAAAAATCAGATCCAACAATAGGGCATTCTCCTTCCAAGTAATTTTTAAAAAGAAGAATCTATTTTGTTCCCCTTCTTTTCTTACTTTGAGCTTGTTTGCTTCAAATGCCGGTGCTGCTATGTGGCGTTGATGGACCCATTCTTCACCATTGGCCATCAATAAGCCTTTCCCAATGAAGTGCTTCGCCCCTTGCCTTTGCAGCCATGATTTTCCACAAATTTAGTAGAAAGCAGCTCTTTTCATGTGTTTTTGTTTTGAAATGGCAATGACATGTAAAAAATAATTAGCAGACTGTCCCAGATAAAGCATCAAATCTGTATCACCCATTTAACTTGGTACACCATGCTTATGCAAATACAAGAGCAAATTATCTTTGGAATCAAGTGATTAAAAGAATAATATAATTGGCATGGACAAACTTTAAGGCTTCACATTAAAACAAACAAAATTCAGTCCTTGTAACTTTAAATAAACACTAATTAAATGTTGTTTAGCTGTTTGGATTTTAGATCAGCTGCTAAGAAAATACTACAAGAGTACTTGCATGATCACTAGTCATAGTTAACCTGATAAAAGTGATATTGTGCATATGAAATAGAACTTAGCTCACATTGGCCTAGAAGGACGCTGCTCTGAAAAATCTTTTGCTGAAAAAACAGCTTCAGCCTGCAGAAAATTAGATTAGATAATTGAATAAATTACAGTAACCTAACATAGCTCCATAAGTGATGGGCAAAATGCAGGTGTGTGTGTGAGAAAACAAACAAAAAATAGAGAACCATAATTTGTACAACGACAGATTTTCAAGAAAAATTTGATGTTACATTACCTGTACCAAGAATACTTGAAAAGTTAATTTTTCATTTTATTTTCCCCATTTAACTATTTGGTTATTGTTCTTTTTATGATATAGCTTAGACCAGAGGACATAATGAGGCAAGAGTCTTTCGACAATGTCATGGTGAACAGAGTCCATGTCTCGCCCCAGCGGCCCTCCTTGCTGTTCTGAGCAAGAGAAATGAAGTGAAGGAAAACAATGACAAAGCCCTAATGGGAAAATAAAAGATCAACAGAAAAAAGTCGGACCCCGGGGGGTCCGACTTTTTTCCAGGGTAAAGTTACCCTCGTCAAGCGGTTTCTGCAGGGAAAAATTCCCTGCGTTCGATATCTTTGTGAAAAACCATACAAAAATGGTAAATTCCAACTGATGCATAGTAATATCCATATGCATCAAACAGGGCGTTAATGAATGAGAGAGAGTGCCATAAATAGTGAAGAAATACCTGCTAATATAGATGATCTATTAAAGAATGCGAGTAGGAATTAGCTATTATAATGCCCTTCAATTGAATGAGGATGGATATGTAACAAACATATTCTACGTAAACACTCATTCATGACTACGCTACAAGTGTTTCAATGATGGTTTTGTCTTCAATACCAGAATAAAGATCAACACTCACCGATGATCATTTGCATAATTTGTGGGCATGAACCATCATGTACAAAGTTGCATATTTAATGATGTTTGCCCATATGACCAGATGCTAAATAGTTTTTGTGCATCATTTGTACAATTTAGTAATACGACGAATGAGGTGCACCTGCAAGTTGGGTTAATTGATGGAGTCACTGCCATTGCAGGTGTCATAGTATTGTGTGGTCAAACAAGCATTTCCTTTACTTACTTGTGGTGCATATTTTAAAATGCATCAAAGAATATAAGTCACATTTTTACACATAAGGTTCAAAAAGTGACTTTTTATGTGGATTTTTAAGTACTATGATGATGAATCATTTTATCTTTGTAAACGGAAATGATTAACATATATCAATCACATAACAACTAGTACCTAGAGGTTGTTCAAAGACAAAAAGAAATGAGTGCTAATATATAGTCAAAAATATTTTTTGTGCAAACATTATTAACATGAAGAGAGTGGAGAGTATGCATGCGATCCTTAAGAACTTATATTCTTATTAACAATATTTGAGTTTCTTGAACAATATGAAATGTTTTTGCAGAATCTTGGAGGAATGAAATACAACAAGATTGCAAAACATTTTGATAGTTCCCAGGATTATGTGGATCATGGTGTTGATGCATAGTGTAGATGTATACATGCCCACTATGTATGAATGAGTGAAAACTAAATCTCTTGCAACTATCAAGTATGACATGAAAGTAATTCCTTACAATGACAATATGCACAAATATTACATAGAAGCATGTATTGTCACATACAACATAAAAAAACATATGCTTCAGTGCATCAATAGAGTAGTTTTGTTCGTTCAATTGAGCTTCTTCACCCTGAGCCTGCATGGTTTATATGATCTTGCCTTGCCTCACAGGTTTTTTCCTTTTCCTTGTCGACAGCCTTCCTATAATTCCTTTTGTCATATTATACTTTTGATGTAATTTCAATGAATTGATTGATGATGCAATATAATTGTTGGTAACATAGAATCATATGTTTTTAAGTGTATTGATATGAAGTCATGCATTGAGCTTAGGAGGTGAGGTGATGTGCATTGTGGTGATGTTATGTGTAAGCATCAGATATAAAATTTTGAAATATAATATCCTTAAAAAATGTGAAACAATGAAAAATAAGGTAAAAATGATTTTGAAAACTAAATTATATGAAAAGCTACCTATGTATATTTTTTTTATAAATTGAAAATAACTATAGAGGTATGATCTCCAACTTGAAGAACCTAAGATAGAAAATATGTCTCTTTAAAGTAGAATAGGATTTCACGAAAAATAAAAAACCAAAACGGTGCAAAGCTTTTTTCGTTTGTTATCTCCTATGACAGCATAAAAGAAAAAAAAAAAGAAAATCTTGACTCTCAGTTCATATAGCTTGTGAAAAAATGAATTTAATATATAAGATTTTCTAGAAGATACCCAATAATGAATGAAATCAAGTTGCAAGTCCTGTTTTTTAAAATAAAATTAATGCTATATAATATCAAATTTAGATGTCTAGTACAATATAGATAAACCAATAAGTGTGTGATTTTTAAGTAATAGGATGATGAGCCATTTTATCTTTGTAAATGGAAATGATTGACATATATCAATCACAAAACAACTAGTGCCTAGAGGTTGTTCAAAGACAAAAAGAAATGAGTGTTAATATATGGTCAAAAATTATTTTTTGTGCAAACATGGTTAGCATGAAAAGAGTGGAGAGTATGCATTGCAATCCTTAAGAACCTATATTTGTGTTTAATAATATTTGAGTTTTTTGAACTTATGAAATGTTTCTACAGAATCTTAGAGGCAATGAGCTACAACAAGATTGCAAAACATTTTCGATAGTTCCCATGATAATGTGGATCATAGTGTTGATGCATATGGTAGATGTTTACATGCCCACAATGTATGAATGAGTGACAATTAAATCTCTTTCAACTATCAAGTATGACATGAAAGTAATTCCTTGCAGTAACAATATGCACAAATATCACATAGAAGCATATATTGTTACATACAACATAAAGAACGCTGTGCTTTAGTGCTCTAATAGAAAGTTTGAATTTAGTGGAGTTCTTTATTACCATGCAACATAAGTGTTATGTAGAGATAACCTTAAGTAGTTACCTGCAACCTAAGTTACCTGCAACCTATGTGAAGCGGTGATGGACAAAGAATGCAAATAACGACTTGATGAGCATTTCCAACATTCTTATGATAGGTATAATTGATAGATATCTCATTGTTTTATGCAATGTTGTTAGATGTGTATGCATCAAGGCATGATGTGCACACATCATTGTGCATCAAATAGTAAAATGCCTAAAAAAGTAAATGTGAGGTGTATTTGACCTGGTGTGCATGCCTCACTAAGTGATGTGTATGTACCATGATGATGCACATCTGGTGCATGATACATGTGCATAGGTGAATTATGGAAATGGCCACTCTTGCCACTTACGAAGAGCCAGGATAAGTCTCCCAACATTTATAATCCACTAAAAGAAGACTTTCTAACTCCAACCTACAACATAGCAAAAAGTTGGTTTTCCATCCTCCATCCGATCGGCGATTTCCTTAACGTGCCTCCACTATTGACGAACTCGCTAGCAACCATTGCATGACCTTCAGTGATGGTTTGATCCAATTTTGGTGAGTATTTTGTCTATTTTTCTTATGTTTCTCTCATCCTCTCTTCTGGTTGAATGGTTGTTGTTCGCCACCATGAATGACAAATTGGCCAGTATCCATCTTTGCTGCATCTTTAACAAATCACACATTTTTTGGTTTATCTATATTGTATTAGACATCTATTTTATAACATTCATTCTATTTTAAAGAACATTACTTGTCAACTTGATTTCATCTATTATTGGGTATCTGCTTGAAATTCTTATACATTAAATTCTTTTTTTTTCACAAATTGTTTGAATTGAGAGTCAATATTTTCTTTCTTTTATGCAGTCATATGAGGTAACAAACGAAAAAATGTTTGGAACGTTCCATGAAATCCTATTTTACTTTGAAGCAACATATTTTTTATCTTAGGTTTTTCAAGTTGGAGATTACACCTCTATAGTTAGTATCAATTTATAAAAAAAGATATACATAGGCAGTTTTTCATCTAATTTAGTTTCCCAAATTACTGTTACCTTATTTTTCATTTTTTCACAATTTTTAAGGATATTATACGTACCTGATGCTCAAACATTACATCATCACATTGCACGTTACCTCGCCTCACAAACTCAATGCATGACTTCATATCAATATGCTCAACAACATTGATTCTATGTTACCAACAATTATATCGCATCATCAAGAAATTCATTGAGATTACATCAAGAAATGAAAGAAATATTACATAAAGGTGACACAACTAAGAATCATGAAAAGTGTTAGCCACATCCACATGCATAGAAAACATTTCATTTGAAAGAAAATAGTCTGAGTTGCGACAAGGAACCCATAACCTACAAGGGTTAGAAAGTTCATCCTCATGTTAACATGTGTTTGATGACAGAAAGATAAATCTTACCATGTCGAGGGATCCTACCGCACTGCGAAAGAAATCAAGAGGAAGTTGTGCATGATCATGAGTATAAAATGATAAAAGGGATCCTAGAAAGACTGTCTACAAGAAAAATAATAAAAAGGTGAGGCAAGGCAAGATCATACAAACTATGCAGGCTCCGGGTGAAGAAGCTCGATTGAACTAGCATGACGACTTTGTGGTGGAACCAATAACAAATATTGACTGAGTTACTGGCATAACAATCTCATAAGTTCATTACTTGAACCATATCAATGGACCTTACTAAATGCACACTCAGATTTTTCAAAAAAAGTTGAATGCAATTAACAACATCATAATAAAAACTACATGAAGCATATGTTTTAGATTTACCTGCAATCTAAGTGAACCATGGATGACATTCCTACATTCTATTATTTCATAGCCGGATACTGTTTGCACATGTGATTATCCTACATTATATTGTTTTCACATGTAGCACTTTTTATATTTTACTTTTTCCACATGTGACCATGGGGTTTTAAATTTATGCATTTGAGAGATTGTATATTATACACTTTTACATTGTATCCTATGTCACCAAGATGCGGGGTGCGGGTGTGGATGCGGGTGCCGACACGGTACATCTCAAAAAATTTAGGTGCGGTGGTGCGACAAGAACATTTATTATTATTATTAATTTATTTTTATAATATATTAATAATATCAAATTTATTAAAGAAAACAAAAAAATAAACTCAAATTAATGTGGTGCGGTTTGGGTGCGAATCTGGGTCGCACCAGCACCTGCGTTGAGTCGATGCAGGTGCGTCTTCTTTCCTGCCGCACCCTGGTAACATAGATTGTATCATTCCAAGACTCATTGTGACATTTTTAGACTTAGTTGATATGGTAAGACTGTGGGAATATATTTAGATTTGGTTGGTTCGGTTTGATTTGATTGCACACTTTAATTGCTCAACCACCTGCCTGGACTCATAAATGATGCTTATGAGAGGTGGAAGTTGGGAGATATTGTCAACTATATCCAACTGAAGCAAATATTCTAGAATCTTAACAATAAAGTGAAAACATAGGTGCTTACATTGAATTGCCACTTTGCATGTACATACCATGTGCAAGCGAGACTGGACATAAGCAAATAGAAATTGAGTAGCCTTCATGCAAGTAAAATTGTTCCATAGACTCTGTTGATCTTCACATAAAAAACTTGTTCATGAAATTCACTTACTCATGAACTTGAAATTAAGACTTTTGCTTTTCATTAGACGATTTTTTATAAAAAACTTCTTGTAGATAGATGTCGTGATCATTTGTAGCATGGAGAGTAAACTACATACATTTGTGTGCTTCATAAAATTATGCATAAAATTGAACTATAAGTGTCTTACTATAAACTCCCCAATGTGACAATTTCTTGTCCAAGTAGTATTGACATCCTTTGCTGAACTGATAGATGACATTTATAACGTGAAATTTGAATGAGATTTTGTGTCAATGGTAGTTCCAAGCTGATGTTTTAGAGTCATAAAAAACATGTTGAAAATATTTCGTGGACTGCCGCTTGTTACATATCATATGCAGGTCAACCTCATCACCAGCCATAAAGGCAGCGTAAATAGCCCCAAAATTTGGTTGATATTTACATTAAAGACTTATGTAATTCATTTACTCGTGAGGTTTAAATTAAACATTCTGCATTTCATCCTATGTTTTTTTATCAAACACTTGTTGTAAATAGAAGTCATGATTCGTAGCGTACATAATAAGTTGCATACACTCACATGCTTTATGAAATTGTACATTAGATATTTGAACACTTGCTAATCTTACTGTCCCACCAATGAACAAATAAATATATTAAAGATTATGCATTCAAACTGATCAATTACCATCACTCTTTCTCGACACTAGTCCCTTGGATGAATTAATTATCCACGTGTCTGATTGGATGACTCTAGTATACAACCACATTATCATAGGCTTTTTCATGGCAATTGGAAAACAAGATGAAAAGACCTTGTTGGTGAATGAACAGTAAAAATAAGGTGCAAACCTATGTACAAACCAACTAAAAAGATAGGCGAGCCATGGGCAATGGGTGGGGAACTTCACCATCCATCAAGTTTATGACTGTGAGTAATTGGCGCCAAATAATGTGTTTTGAGTCCACACTACATTTGCAAGCCGTATGTATAACAAATGCTGCACGGACCACCAATTGGGGTCACAGTTTTGATTTGCCAAAGAGCCTTACCCTCATGGCTAATAAAGAACATCCAGCAGTTGTTTTTGAGCCTCAATAACAATGTCTAGCAACATTATCTTCGTCTCCCAGGACACTATCTGCTTGCTTGGTTGGGGGTGTGTTGGTCTTCAACAACAGGCCCATGACTTTTGGATGCAGTTGATAGTACTTGGTAGGCATTTATCTGTTTGTTACATAACATCAAAGGTGAAACTATTGTATTTGTCAATGGTGCCCATATTTTCCTTCTTTGGTGGCTTTGGTTTTGGAGAATTCTTCTTCCTTTTGATCAATTGAGATGGTTCATCATCTTCTTAATCTCCTTGTTGAAACCTTAGTCCACTTGATCAAGAATATACATGAACATACGACAGAAATATCTCACCAACGTGGCAACAAAAACATTTCAACAACATTCGTCAAAAACTCTTCTCCACTAAATTCTTTCCCAAACTTTTCTTTACAGCATTCACTAGAAGCTCTTCTTCTCTGGTGATGGTCTATTGATGGTTACAAGGAACAAGGAACTCAATAAAAGGCTGTGATGATTCGTCAAAAACTTTTTCTCACAGAATTTGCCTAAAACACTTCTTCAATAGCATTCACCAGAAGCTCTTTCTTAACTGTGTTGATGGCACGTTCCTCTCACTATTGATGGCTACAGGGAACAAATCTTCAACCAAGCAATGGAAAATGAATATGAAGAAGGAAGCGATGATTTGAATTTGCGATCGTTCAAATTCAAATGGTTGGGAGCAGAATATGCTTCAACATTTGACATAACTAGGTGGTTTTGATTGGGAGTGGAATTGTCCATAGGTTTCACACTTACAGTTAGTCTGGATGGATGGAAAGAGATGGAAAAAAAAGGAAAGAATGAGGATGAGGGTGTTTGGATGAAGGGAAATGAAAGAGAAAAGGAAAGAAATACTAAGAAACGGAATGGAATCTATGTCACCTGAGTGCGGGGTGCGGGTGCTGGCGCGGCATATCTCAAAAAATTTTGGTGCGGCGGTGCGGTGAGAGTATTTTATTATTATTAATATTATTATTATTTTATTATAATAATATGTATATAATATATATGACAAAAATTTGTCAATAAACCAACAAAATTATTAAATAACAAGATGAAAATTACAATTTGCTAATCATGATATGAGTATCAATTATCAAATATACTTTAGTTTTGAGTTCACAGAATCACAGTTCATACAGTCATCCTGCCCTGCAGGCTGCTAGTGACGAGTTCATCGGCTCCACCCAATGCAACGTATAGAAGAGGGAAGAAGAAAAATAAGGGACTAAGAGGGATGAAGGTCGAAGAAGAAGAAGAAGGGTCGAAGAGGGAAAGGTCGAAGAAGGGGCAACCATCGACTTTGTTAAAAACTTAAAAAAAAAACCCTAAAAAATGGACCAAAGTAGACTTTCTCGCCTTTGACCGCACCCGACTCGGGCCAAACGCGAGTCGGGTGCGAGTCGAAAAAAGACGATTTTAGCCGGGTGCGGCTGACCGCACCTGACTCTTGTTTGACCCATTTGGGTGTGCACCGGAGGCGCACCCGCACCGCGTCGACGCGGGTGCGAGACCAAAACAGCCGCACCCAGGTATCATAGAAAGGAATACTTAAAGGTGTGTTTGGATAGGAGTGGAAAAGAAGAGGAGGGAAAGGAAAATAAACATGAGCTCATTTGCAATCCTTTAAAAAATGGAGAGATTTGGAGGGAAACCAATGAATCTCTATTAAATTGACCAACATACCCCCATATTTCTAATTTCTTCATTGCCCATGTATTAACGAAGGCATAGATGGAAGTCTACTCCTACGTGAGGCGTCTTGCCATCTAGATTTATGCCAACACAGAATGCTCGAATGAGGGTGGGCTGGGCGGGTACCGGGTACCCTTCTCGGGCCTAGGCCCAAACATCAGGCCAGCCCAATAACTTATTAGGCCTGCTCAAGCCTGATAACTAATATTTGATATTAAGTTAGTGTTATTTTATATAGTTACATATATTTTATCATGATTAATTATATTTATACATTATTTTATATTAAACATATATTTTTCAATGTTAATCATAACAGGCTGGATTGGAACTCGAGTTTCAGGTAGTCAGGCCAGGCTTAGGCAGCAGTTATGGGCTGCGGCCCAAGGCCCATCCTTAAAGTATGAACAGCCTTCTCTGCCTTGCTATCTCGATGGCCAGCAAGAGGGCAGCCCTCTGCCTGCTGTGGTCTGTCCAGCAGCAGGTGGACGGCCCTTTCTTCACTGCAATCCACGTGATTTATGTGAATAGCAATTTGCAAGTCTTTGATGGATGAATTTTACTTTCATTGAATGGTTTTCTGATTCAGATTCAATAAAGTAAGTTGAAATGTTAATATCAATAGAATAAACAACTCATTAGTCATTGAGAAACTTGATAAGTTGAAAAATTACGTCTTCTCAGCCGAAATCATATACGAGAACTCATCAATTTTGTGACATTTTTTTAAGATGGGAGATGCAAACCTTCGTTTTGCATGCAAATTATTAGCCCCCAAAGTATATTAAGAAGTGGAATCGGGGTTATCCCAAATCATATTATATTAATTCTTCTTCACTATGCTGTTATGTTTTTAACTAGAACACTTGATGACCAATTTCATGTTGCCTTAATTACTATAATTAATCTCCTGATTTTTCTTATGTATTTCGCTCTTTTCTAATCTTCACTTAGAATTGCATGTATTGTTAATTTATGATTTCTTAGATTATTCTTATATATCTTTCCTGTTGTAATCTTATTGTCCTCCTAAAAATGGAAAAATGAGACTTTGTTTATTACAATTAATAAAAAACTATATGATAGAGAAAAAGAGAGATTTATATATAATTAATTTTTATTTAAAATTGACTAAGATATTAGAGAGAGAGAAAAAGTCAATAAAATGAGAATTATAGCAAAATTTGGAGACACAAAGTTTCTGGGACAAAAGGTTTTGTAGGAGAGAGAGAGAGAGAGAGAGAGGTGCAACCAAATTATTTGGCAAGTATGTAAAATCAAATTATTTGGTCTCCTGGACATTTGTCATCTTCCCTTCACGAGGTCGAGGACAAGACTTTTGAGCTCCTCCATCCCATGGCGTCCTTTCTGTGACCATCCGTTCATCATGAGCAGATCGAGGCCGAGGAGGGCAAACGCCGCCTCTCTTTGCCTGAACCTCCCCGCTGCCCCGGCCTTCTACCCTAACGAGGATGAATTCCAGAATCCTCTCCAGTACATCGACCGGATCAGGCACGAGGCTGAGCCGTTCGGCATCTGCCGCATCGTCCCACCAGCCAGCTGGAAGCCGCCGTTCGCCATCGAAACCTCCTCCTTCGCCTTCCCCACCAAGTCCCAGGCCATCCACCACCTCCAGGCTCGCGCCGCAGCCTGCGACCCCGACACGTTCGAGCTGGAGTATGGCAGGTTCCTAGAGGAGCATGGTGGCAACAGGCGGAGGCCCCGGCTGGTCTTCCGCGATAAGGATCTCGACCTATGCAGGCTGTACAACGCAGTAAAGAGATATGGCGGATATGACAGGGTCGTTCACGAGAAGAAGTGGGCGGATGTCCTCCGAATCGTGTTTCCCGCAGCGAAGGTATCGCCGTGCTCGATGCACGTGCTGAGCCAATCGTACCGCGAGCATTTGCTTGATTACGAGCGGTACCGGCGTTCCCTGAGCCGCAGCGGTGAGAAGGTCAGGAAATGGCGCACAGGTACGCGGAAATCCAGGAAGGAAAAATATGCTGGCGGTGCTTCGGACGGGACGAAGAAGCGGAAGCGTGCGTCAGATCGCGAGGATGATGCGGAAGCAGGAATAAAGGAATCGGATGGACAAGGCTCTGCGGATCAAATCTGCGAGCAGTGTGGTAGCGGGCTTCATGGCGAAGTGATGCTTCTGTGTGATCGATGCGACCGAGGATGGCACCTCTATTGCCTGTCTCCGCCATTAGAGCGCGTTCCGGCAGGAAATTGGTATTGCTTAGAGTGCGTCAACTCCGACAAGGACAGCTTCGGTTTCGTTCCCGGAGAGAAATACACGTTGGATGCATTCAGGCGGCGGGCGGAGCGAGTGAAGAGGAAATGGTTTGGATCAACTAGCCCGACGCACCCCCAGGTAGAGAAGCGGTATTGGGAGATATTGGAAGGTCTAGCGGGAGAAGTTCAGGTCATATACGGAAATGATTTGGACACTTCGTTGTATGGGAGCGGCTTTCCGCGGGCCGGAGATTCTGTGCCTCCATCGGCGAAAAGGGATGAATGGAAAGCGTACTCTGAAAGTCCATGGAATCTCAATAACTTGCCAAAGTTAAAAGGGTCGATGCTTAGAGCTGTTCGCGATAGCATAACGGGCGTTACAGTGCCTTGGCTCTATGTAGGGATGCTGTTCTCATCCTTCTGTTGGCATGTTGAGGATCATTGCTTCTATTCAATGAATTATTTGCACTGGTAGCTTTTTTTTACTCCTTTTTTCTTCTTTTCCTCGTCTTGCTCACTTTTTTACAACGCGTATGGTGCATAAACGAATCTAACAGAACCCACTAATGCGTTGTAAAGACAGTGGATTGAGATAATGTGGTTTTCTTTGTATGATGTTAGTTGAAGGTGCCTTTATATCTGAATGCTCTCTTTGGGAAGATGATGTCCATCGTCATTTCACTTTTGGCTAACGTGGCCAGTAACCTGTTCCATATATAACTACGTGACTGCATATAATCAGCATGAATTTCAAGTTTCAACTATTGCTTAGATATATTATCTATTTTTTTAGCTGTATGCTGGTATGCTGCATGCCAAATTTGAGAATACAAAACTCTAGGTACATTTTGAGAACCATCAGTTTGTATGTCTTTGGAAATCAGTGAAACAGAGTTTCAGCAAGAATGTGGTTGTAGTTGATAAAGAGTAGCAGCTGAGAAGAACGTTTAGGAGAGGAAGCAAAAGGACCCTTTTAGGATCCCAATCAACTATCAAAATTGTTACTGTTCGTATAACAACATCATTCTATCAGGCTATCAACTTCTGTTCAAAACAATGTCAGGGCCAACAAATTACCGAGAAATATTGGTCGATGTGCTGAGTAAATTGGCATAATTGGCTTGCATGGGTCGATTTTGGGTGTATCGGCCTTGTCTATGCATGTACATATAGGAATAGATGTATTGTGCACAACTTAGGTCAGCTCGAGTTACATGCTTAAATATATTTTTAGCCTAGTTTGAATGGCACAAATGTGTTTATAGCTTCTTATTCATCCAAGATTGGACAGGCCAGCACCATCTATGTAACTTTCTTTTGCGAAAAATTGCCTGCTGAAACTAGACTTAAGTTTCATAGAAATCCGTGACAGCTTATTGTGAGTTCGTGAAGACCAATGTTATTAATGGCATTGA
Organism: Nymphaea thermarum; assembly: GCA_011799765.1. Taxonomy (NCBI): domain Eukaryota; kingdom Viridiplantae; phylum Streptophyta; class Magnoliopsida; order Nymphaeales; family Nymphaeaceae; genus Nymphaea; species Nymphaea thermarum. Next base: position 21,371 of record JAANDH010000280.1, on the reverse strand, counting down.
AACACCACAAAGTGTTGAGCTTTTTTGTGAAGTGAGGCATACATATCGAGGTGTTAAAATGTAAGCCTCATAACCAAATAATAAAGACTATAACAAGCATGTACTAGGCACCGATATAGTTAAAATGACCATATAATTTATAGAACTCATAAAATATATTTGGCAATGAGTTATAAGTGACAATTATGTAGATAAAATACGTAATGAATAAACAGTTATGCAAATAAGAATGTAATTAGCATTTAAATTTATATAATGTGTAAGATATACATAATCTAACAATTTGGAATGTGTAAATTTTCATTGAAGATGAGCAAATGTAAGCATGAATAGTCACACGTGCAACTTCCAGCCGAGCATGTTTACTCAGCTGGTGTGGGCCGTCCAAGTGGATGGACAGCCCACATTTTTGCTTAAAAAAAAAAGGAAAAAAGGATGTTCGACGTTCCATGGAACGTCGGGAGGGGAGGTGATGCCTTCATCTCCATCAATGAGAAGGGGTGGTCGGTCGCCCCCCCCTTCACCGTAGGCAGCTTGCCACCTTGCTGTGGCCAGCAGACCTCCCTGCGATGGCAAGGCAGCAGCAGGCCATCAGCGGCGAGGGGAAAGCAGCCGGACTCCCTTTCTCTTTATTCATGTTTAAAAGAAATGGAGGCTGGGAGGCCTTTTTTTTTTTTTAGAACGTAAAAAGGAAAAGAAAAAAATGGAAGGGGAGGCCGTCACCTTCCCTTTCTCAAACAGGTGGAGGAGACATCACCTGCCCCTCCAACGCTGGATTTTTTTTTCATTTTTGAATAAAAAAATGTGGGCTGTCCATGTGTACGGCCCAAACCAGCTGTTAATAATTTAGAACAGTTTATTTGACATTCTTTCTTCTACCTCAAAGTTATCATGAGAAGATTTCTCATAACTGTACTTGAAAGCAGAATTCTTACTGTAACAACCCAACCCACTAGCATTTTCGGCTCCAACACCCAAAAAGGCTCGGAACCAGGACAACCATCTATTTAGTAACCCCCTTTATAAGCCCTTGAAAATTCTTCACGATCTTCAATATCAGATTAAATTTCTGGGGTGTTACAATCCACCCCCCTTACGGCACACACGTCCGCGCGTGTGGGACCCTAGGTCTGAGTGTTGAACCAGCTCTGATACTACTGTAACAACCCAACCCACTTCTAGGCTCGGGCTCGTGGTTCGGCGGATCCCAACCCGCCCCTTAGCATTTTCGGCTCCAATAGCTAAAAGGTTTAAAAACCAGGACAACCATCTATTTAGTAACCTCCTTTATCAGCCCTTGAAGATTCCTCACAATATTCAATATGGGACTAAACTTTTGGGGTGTTACACCTACTTATGACATAATCCATTGTACTTGGACAGTCGACGCACTGGTTTCGACATTTTGACAAATTACTATAGTTTGTGGTTGACTATGTGTATACAATTTGTAAATGTGTTATATGCTTTTAACATTGGATAGTAGCACCTGCACTATCAAATGATTTTGACTTGTTTGCATCCTCCTACCAAATATATTCAGACTTGATTCAGATAATATTCTGCCTGCCATGACACTGTAGTAAACCTGGGGCCATCTTCTATAGATAATCAACAGCAAAAGCTTCCCAGGTTACGAGGGAAAAATTGCTGGCCTTGCATTAGATAATTGGATTTTACTCATCTAACAATTGAAGACCAAAAAAAAAAGTAAATGATAGTAGCCATCGACATTTAGAAATGCTGGAACTTTTTTTATTCTTCTCAACTTCCTTATAGGGTCATCTTGAATTTGTCTGTTAAAGGCTTGTGTGAACATCATTACGTGGAAACATAGTCACAGATACCCCGCTTTTTTTAAAAAGAACCTGTTTTATACTTCAAAAACTGGTCGGCTGCATAAAACTGCAAAAGACCCGTCTTTCTGAAAAGACAAGAAAACATAAAAACTCCAATAAGCACGACAAAAGCACTTTTTTTTTTTATTTTTTTTTCACATTTACTATTACTGCATCTTTTATTTTGCATTTTATTTTTAGGAGTTTTTAATTTTTTAAAAGATTTTCTCAAGAAAACAACTTTGCCGTATTATACCTGCGAACCATTTAAAACTCATAAAAAATGTTTGTGACTATGCTAGTTAGAAAAGCTACATTGAAGATTTTCTTATCAATCTCTTTGGAAAGTCTAATTGCTTGTTCAATGCTGCAGTTTTAGAAAAGTTGGACAATGAATTTTCTTTGGTGAAAAATACTTTCTCATCACATGAAATGAGGATACTAGGAATCTTTTAACAAGCTATATGTGTTATCAGTGTCTGTAATTGCATACTTCAGGCATGAATTCGATGAATCTTTATTTCATAATTTTTGTATCTGTTACAGTATTGTCTAGTCAACTTCTGGTAGATGCCTTGCTAACACATCTATCAACTGTATAAGTCTTCGTTTTTATCTGTTAATTAATCATATGTCCTTCACATGTTTTAGGCTAGCCCACAATTTACGGCCCAGCAGCCTCCTCATGTGTTTTGTGTGTTTATTTGTATGTGTCAATGTAGACATAATCCCATTCTCACCTTCAGAAAATTTTCATTTGGAAAATATGGTGTCATAACTCCAAGGAGAAAATGGCAGAACAGTGCTAGAATATCCTATAAAACTGAGATATCTTATAACATTCCAGAATATATAAATGCCATGTTCAGCATCATTATGTTGCTGATAATGTGGAGTTGCAGCTTTATTGGTTTGAAAACTTGGCAAGTGCAACTCAGCAAAGTTTCTTTTTTGATCCTGTTTTCATAATAAACTTGATCTTCTTCCTGGTAAGCCAGGGAATATAATAGAGGCCTTCTTTTCATTCTTCACTGTCTTAGAAGATTTTTGAATGTGGATTGCATTTGCCGGCAGGGCATGTGAATGCTGCTCACTTTCCATGTGAATGCTGCTCACTTTCCAATGAGAGGTCGAGAACTACTATATGTCTCCATGTAGTTGAATAAATATGTCAATATTTGAGATCTTCATTGAAGTACTTGTCTTGAGTCTTGAGGCAAGTACTTATCCTTGGTTATATCTAATTTAATGAACAATCTTTCTTTTTCTTTTTGGTGGTAAGCAAGTGTTTGTTTACCTTCATACCTTTTCTGGAATAGAAAGCTATACCCATTCTCATTTGTTTAGGCACCTTGCACTGCCGAGTCAGTTATTTGGACACATACTACATATGTTTGTGGGTGACTTCTCACAATGTGGATATTCTTCTGGAAACAAGAATTTGAGGTGCTTGAAGTTGTTAGAAATTTTGTGGAACTACGAGTCTTCCAAATTTTGTATAGTGATTGAAGGGAGGAAACTGATAATAAAAAGCCATGGATCTAAACACGTGTTTCTTGTCATCACATAGAGAAAAGTGAGACAACTCGAAAGAAGCATGTAAATACTATATGGAGTGCCAGGTAAACACTCTATGCAGATATATATTATTAGTGAATACATCCAAAACCATGTGCTCTTTGCCAACTGGGAGATTGATCTTTTAAACATCAATCCAAACAACTCTGACAACTTTCTCTCCACATTCAATGCTCACTGTTGAATTCGGTGCAACTTATGACACCTCCTGTATCATTGTTAGTGTCTGATAAGGTGTGTGACACTTATATTACAACTTGAAATGATGAAAGACATCAATATTTTTGTGACATAAAGTGACAGAAGTTTCTTAAGGCTGAATATATGTTGTGTTTGACATGCATGGTATTCTAACAAATTTAAAGTAAAAGAATAAAATTCAGAGATGATTATTTGAAATAAGAGTAGAGTTCATGGATTTTCTTGCAAGTGCCTATGTTTGTTCTCACAAATAAAATGATTTCAAACTTTAGAACCATTAAGTTGCTTACCAGACTCCATAAGTCATAACAAAAACTTATGTTGATGCCCATTTAAGTATTAAGAGCACAAGTTCAGTTTTTATTGTTTCTAATGAAATTGTGTACGTTGTAGGTAGCATAATACGTGTTAACTTGATATGTTTATGGAATTCATCTTTTTCATAGAGAGAAATTTATCCTCATTTTTCCAATTGTTCTCTTATTCATATTTTTTATTTTTTTTTAATTTTTGAATTTTAATATTAAAAAATAAATTTGGAATTTTGGATTTTTTCACGTTACATTATGGATTTAAATTTGGACTTCATCCAAAGTGGTTATACATTTTATGGCATTGGTTTATTCTTCCTTCTTCCATTTATTATCAACTTCAAAAGAGCATTGCTGGGCAGCACAATTTTGTTTTTTGTTTTGGCTGATCTGAAAAAGAGTTCTTCCTTTCTGTCAACTAAAAAAAAAAAAAAATGCTCAACCAGTAACTGTCCAAGGAGTGTCTGTGTGCAAGAAGTGTCAGACATTACCGTCATGCTTATGGAAGTGACGTGTAACACAAACACCAAATGACTAAACTTGTTGAAAGAGGAAAATGGGTATATAAAATGAAATGTGAATTGTGATGGTTGGCCGCTGATGTAATCAGTAATATATACGGGAAGATTATCCTTTGAGGCAGAGATTGTTGCCATGCGATTAGTGTTCTCCATAAGTTTGTTGTGTAACTGGCAATGATGCCATCTGAACTTTTCACAATGATGCCTTATGGAGAAGCAAAGGAAAACACAATAGACCAACTGGATGCTTGGTTGATAGATGGAATCAATTATAATACTGATTCATTTTATTGGCAGGTGCAAGAAGCTTTGTTATACACTGAGAGACCAATTGGACTGAAAGATGAAAGAAGCTTTGTTCACCATGAGTGGCCAATGCGGTTTTGTTTGGCAGATCTAAGAAATTGCTTCGTTTTAACTCAAAGGATATAAATAAGAAAAATTTTAAGAACTTGGTTTCAAAATCTTAAAATGTTTTAGAAGGGTAAAGAATTGTTGTAAGGAGTTTCATAATGTTGAAAAATATCCATTAGTTTATTAGCTATTTAAAATAATGACAGTCTCTGTCGTAAAAGTTTTGCAAGCTTAATAGTGAGGTAGATACTAAGAATTCACGTTGGATTGCTTTACAAACGTTCTTGGCTATGCATGAATTTGCTTTTATCATTTATTGTAACAACAGAAGGTAACTGATTATTTGATGACAATATCATTTCTGAGTACATTTATGATGGTCATAGGTTGAAGACTTGCAATGGTGATTTGCTTGCTAATTATTTTTGGTTGAATATTCACATTTGCAACCAAGAATCTCAATTTAAAGCTTTCCAATTTTCAAGGAGAAATTTAAGAATCAGACCACAGTTTTTATGTGTTACTTGCAATTTTTATATCAAGTATTCCAATGGTGTTAACAAATGCCGATTTTGAAATCCATGGATTTCAGATCCACGAAGGGCCTGAAATCTATGGATTTCAGGTCGGGGGGTGGGGTGGGAGGGTCCGATCTCTCTAGCTGATCTCAGCTCTACAGGAGAGGTCATGGTAGGAAGATGTGCCGTAACCCCTGCCCACCGCCCTCTGCTATCATCTCTCTCTCTCTCTCTCTCTTCTGTGACCTTCCGGCAAAAGGCTTGCTGGAAAAAGAAAACGAGGGCCGAGGGTTTGAATCCCTCTTATTCTGGCTGGAAAGAGGGCATGAGAATCCCTCTCGTTCTGGCTGGAAAGAGGGCATGGATGCCCTTTTTTCTGCTAGAATAAGAGGGATTCAAGCCCCTTTTTTCCAGCTCTCTCTCTCTCACACACACATGCACACACACACACACACACACACATACATGTCACCCACCAGAGATTCGTCGATCGTCTGGCCATTGGATGCCCTTGACCGCCAGGCTGGTCAGATGCCCTGAAGCTTATCTATATATATATATATATATATATATGAAGCTTATCTCTCTCTATATATATATATATAAGAGAGAGAAAGAGAGAGAGAGAACCAATGAAATGAAAAGAAAGCCAATAAAATGAAAAAGGCATCAAACATGGCATTTTAATGGTCTGATTTTGAAAACCTCGGATCTAAGATCGGAAGATTGAAAATCAACCCTCGCGTCCAAGATCTAGGGCATCAAACACAACCTTAGAGGTTTAGGAATTACTGTATAGAGAAAAAAGCTCTAAGTGATAAAGCTTCTTATATTTAATCACATTATCTTTTGCCATTAGGCAATGCAAGATGTACATGAAATTGATTGGTCAGTAACCCTTAAACGATGCAGCTACAAATGCATGAATTATTTTTGTGGATACATTAAGAATAACATTAGCTGAAACTTTTGTCAACCACATACTTCTATTTTATCTTCTTTATCATTTGTACTAGCTTTATAACATAATATGGTGGTTCAGATGCTTAGGAGGATTAATTTGATTTCTTTCTCAGCTAATACTCTAGCTTCCACTTTCTGTGATCAGCAAAATTTACTGTCACTCAGTTCCCTTCACCTTGAAATATTTCATGATTTTGTTACATTTTCTGTTTCCATTCTGTTGGATTTCCGCAGGATGCTAGCTGGTCACTTGTAGGAATATGTATGCTCACTCCTCTTCAACTTTTATGTGGACTGTGGAGTGTATTCTTCTATTAGTAGCCCTTTTCATTTGATTAGTAACTTCCATGACGGCCATGTTCACCAGCACTTTTATATTTTTGATGTTTCAGGGGCGACCCTAAGTGCTGGTACAGTGTTCCTGGTAGTGAAGCACATGCCTTTGAGAAGGTCACCTGCAAAATCTATATAATTTCTGACATTTTGGTGCATGTTTGTGTTGTGTTACATATAAAGATACACATTCACGTCGGTGGTGCTTGCATACATGTGTGTGTGTGCACATTCACACACATGATGCAAGCAAACAGACATGCAAGCACGTTTGTGCATTTTTGTATTGGCATTGTGGATGAGCATGTCTGCTCCAATACATAATTCTATATCTTGTTCCAGTGTCAAGTTTATGTTCTAAGTTTGAGACAGTTAGTCTCCTTTTCGCTTGTTAAAAACAGTGTCACAAATTTCATGATATTTTTGAAAATATCGTGATATTAAGGAGAAAAACAAGAATAATGAAAACAATGCAAAAAAATTGTGATAGTTTGAAAACAGAACGGGAAAATATATTTATCATGTTATTTCACATTTTTTCTGGTTGTTTCATTTTTCTCTTTTTTGACGTTAATGTCATCATGTTTTCAAATTTGACTATATTATTTTTCATCATTGTTATCATCATTAAAACATTCTTTTTATACCTTTTATCTAGTTTTATTATGTTTTCTTATTAGTTTTTTAATTATTTTATTTTTACATAACCTTTTGAATTTTTTCATTTTTAAAGCTTTCCGAGTTTTTCGCTGTGATTTTCCCAAGAAGAACAACTTTGCCGAAAAATACCCGCGAAAAATCTCACTGTTAAAAACCTGAGAACAGTATTTGTGACAATAGTTCATAGTTACGCAGGAACTCATTTGACATGAGATTTATTCTGGCTTTGTTCTTTTTCATTTGTGCCATGGTGCTCAAGTGCCTTTTGTCTTTGCACAATTGGTTGTAATTGCATTTTTGGAAGATTTGATTTATGGATCTTGTTGATGTGTCATTGCAAGTCATGTTTTTTTTGTTATGCAGGTTATGCGAAAGGTGCTTCCTGACCTGTTTGAAGCTCAGCCAGACTTACTATTTCAACTTGTTACAATGCTAAATCCATCTGTCTTGCAAGAAAATGGTGTAAATGTGTATAAGCTAGTGCAGGTATGATTACAATACGTGAAGCGCTGTAACACCATCATGAATTGGTGCTGCTTCATTCTTTTACTCTCTTTACTGGTAAGCTCAACCATGGAGTGTAGGACATGTTGATTAAAATCATATCTGATCGTCTTGTTTCCTTTTTGCATCTTAAAAGTATGCCAGAAACTTCTATGTGCATTGTGCAGCGTATTTTGGTTTCTGAAATTTGCTATCTTCGTATTTTTCTGATTTTTCCTACTCAGAGGGATGAATATTCTAAAATTGCATGTCACAGTGCTGCATGTTGATAAGTTCCTTTCTTGTATGCCATAGTATGAAAAATTTGACGTCCCAATTTGTGTATTTGATGCAGGAACCTGGGAATTTTGTCATCACCTTCCCAAGGGCATTTCATGCTGGATTTAACTGTGGTAGGGCTAGAGTGTTTAGAAGAAATAGCCTTCGTCTTGATTGTAATGTCATGGTTTCTTTTAATAAATATGGTTCCGCAATATGATACTTTCCTCTTTACCTTCTGTTGTTTTAGGTTTGAATTGTGCTGAGGCAGTCAACTTTGCTCCTGCTGACTGGCTACCTCATGGTGGTATTGGAGCTGAATTATATCGTTTATATCATAAGACTGCTGTTTTATCTCATGAAGAGCTTGTCTATGTAGCTGCAAAGGTGGTAATGCTTTAGCCCAAAATATACCTAAACATTAATTTTGCTGGTTCATTTTATCCTTTTACCAAGTTGGCTAATTTGGCACATACAAGCTTGTTCATATAATCCTAAAAAATAGGCTTTGTGTTTTCTTTAAGGTGTTTTTATGTGTTTGAACTGTGATTTTTTTGATTCACTTGGAAGAGTGAATGACCTTCAAGCTTGGTGCTGACAGTTTATTCTTCTATACGGTGTTAACTGTGATGATGACTGAGTTCACATTAGGTCTTACTTCTCTTGCTTTTAGGAGTCAGCTTAGCCTTTAATGCTTTGTGCCTTAAATACTTAAAATTCAATAATGTAAAATTCAGTCCATGCAAAACCTTTAGGATATTTCTTTTCTGTCATTGTGGCTGTCTAGGTGTTAAGCTGCTGCATTCCACACTTACAGTGCTGATTGTTTCCATAAGCTTTTCTGCTAGATTGTGGTATGATGATGCTGTCGGTGGTCTATTTCAGTTTTTCTGTGTCACTACTCTAAAATGGGCGGGTTTTCTTTCAGAACTACATTTGTAATTAACATGAAATGAGATTTATTATTACTTTTGACAAGTCTGCACTCTACACTGCACAAACCACATCAGTTCCCACCAACGACCAATTTTTCTTGTAAACAGAAAATCCATCTGGGCCAGGGGCCTTATCAGACTTCATTCCAAAGACTGCACTATGCACTTCATTGTCACTGGCTGGGGCAGTTCTGAAACTCATTTTCCTATTTGTTAACTGTGGGGCCCGCAACGAGATTATCTAGAATATGCTCTTCATAACTGTCATCGGCAAAAAATTCAATGAAAGACTCCCTGCAAGCACTGAAATTTTTCTCCTGATTTTTTCTATATTCAATCCTCTTAACCTCTATAACTTCCAATTTCTTTTGTGCCTCCCTGTTTCTGGCATTATTTGGAAAAAATCAGTGTTTTTTTCCTCCCAAGCTGAGCCACTTCACTCTACATTTTTTATGCGAAAAGCTTTCTTCCTCAAGAATAGCTCTGTTCAGTTCATCCCTTAAAATCCATTCCAATTGATGATCAGCAATAGTCGAACACCTGTTATGCTTTTGCTGCAGTTCAAGCTGATTTCGAATAGCTGAACCTCTTTGCTCAATAGCTCCAAAATGGAGCTTCTTCCATATAAATAAATTTTTCTTGTAATCTCTAACTTCTGTAGTAGCTTTATCATTGGGCAACCTCTGGTGTACACAGACCAACTCTCCTTTATCACCTTATCACACCTTGCTCTCAATCCCCAGTATGAAAAATGTCTGAATAATCCTTTCCCATGGGAATAACAGATCTAGCCACTGCATTGGGGATTAAAATATTAGGATTTGAAGCTATTTGGGAAGAATTTTTAATTTTTAATTCAAGCCCCTAATTCTGATCCTGACACCAGTCACAACTGACTAGCATCCAGTCGATTTTACATTCAATTCTTCTGTCACCCCATTGGTTATTACACTAGGTAAAGGAATTGTCTTTATCATTTATAACCATCAAATTGCAATCATTAATAAACCTGCTAAAATCCCAGCAGGAGATGTTTGAAGGTTTGCCTGATTTATCACAGGCGCCTCTCATGCAGTTGAAGTCTCTCACCAGAGCAAATGGTATCTTTAGATGCCAAATCTGATCTCTTATCTCATCAAAAGAAGCTCTTCTGATGCCCTAGAAGCCAGAAATTATGTCAGTATACACCAAATGCAGCAAATTGAAATCCAGTATCCTTCATTTTGCAAGATACTTGAATCCGGAACTGAGTCACAGTCTACTTTAACAGAAACCACTGCAGGGTGCCATCCACATATAATTGAATCATCTAATAATTGAGCTGAGATATTAGAAATCTGAGCGCAGTTCTTATTCAGGGTACACCGTTGATCAAGTTTGTGAGGAGATAACATTGAATCAAATACAAAAAATAGATCAGGGACATTCATTTTCAACATCAAATCCTGCTCTATTCAGTCAGCCTTCCTCACCAGGCCCCGAATGTTCCAAGCCATGATCTTAACCATGAAATCACTTATCAAAGGAAGGAAACAGAATTACTTCTATATCAGCTAAGCTGTCGAGCATTACTTCATTTGTAGTAATACTCAATTGGCAGTCAATCTGCTCTAAATCATTTAGGATACCACCGCTCTCCATGCATCCTGCAGCTTCCTCTTCTTCTTGAGTTTCAAATTTCCCTCCATCAGGCGGTCATCATGAACATTTGAATTGGTAATATCCCCTAAAGGGTTACCTTTCTTTTTCTTTTGATTCTTACATAGCTTGCCAGTTCCCAGATTTTTTTTTTCATGCACTATCTTTAAAGTGGTGATTCCTGGCCATCTCATCTCTACTCGAGTAAGCATGCCCCGCCTGACCCTCATTTTCCTGATTGTTTGCCTCTCATGAAAAACCAGATGCAATTTCTCCTCATCATTCACAACGATATTCATAATATTCTCATGAAACTTTCATTATTAAAATGGTTTTTTGAGGTGAGCTAAAATTTCCGAAACAGGCTGCGTACCTGCTGGAACATCAGATTTCACCACCTCCTTCAGATTTGAAGAAGAGGATGCATCTTTGTTGCACAATCATCTTCGTTCAGTTGCTCCATGTCACAGTCCTCTTTTTTATCATCAACAAGATTACGAACTTCATTTGTGTTAGTGGGAGATTCAATCACCATTTGCTCTTCAGGTGGGATCGGCACGTCATCTCCATCCACTTCTCCCAGAACTCAAATCTGTTGCTTCTTTAAGTTATGTCTGCACCCATTTTAGAGGACCCTCCTTTTTCAAAATTACCTTTAGAACAACCCCCTCCTTTAGGTTCTTTCTTTGGTTATCTTCTGGAAACCTTGACCTCAGACCAAACGCCACGATCTTGCTGGGATGCATCTAAAGCTTCAACACGATTTCAAGAATGCATAATTTTACGTTAAGTGGGTAGCCTCTCAACATTGGGAACAATACTTTCGATTCATGTGAAACTTCTATCGTTTTGACCACTCCATCTTCTTCCACCTCTACTTCTGATCATGGATCGAAATTCCCTCAATACAGAGTCTAGCAAAACCCAGCTAGGTTAGATTTTGGGTGTGAACATCAACGACCACCAGCTCCCCTCCAAGAGCATCAATAACACTATTAAAAAATTTGTGATTCCATAAATACAGAATCAACCCCGAAATACGGATCCATAGGGGGACTCGCAGGTTAGCCTCAATCTTAAGTGAGCGTCCTGGAAAGTGGAAACCATCTTCTCATTATTGGAACTCTGCCTCCGGTTTTCTAGGGCCCCCTTCATCAAGGCAATCCTCAGTTTGTCTTCTGTCTGGACCCTAACCATAAAGACACCCTTGCCCAAGAATGAGAATCTTGGGTTCTTGATCTCTTTTCACACCGATCAGAGGTTGCTAACAGTGAAGCTAAAATCCATACTCTTTAATCTTGCATCTCCTATAAAGCATCCGATCATCTTCCAGCGGAACAACATCTTCATCCTGTTTGCATCTTCTCTTGGGACCAAGATTCTGGGTTTTCCCTGAATCATTCAAATCTCTAGATCTCCATCATTATCTGCATTCCGCCCAGAATTGTTAAATACCATTTGCACCAACGATTTGCTTGTCGGCAGTTTGCCTGGCAACAATTGACCGCTGGGTAGTCTAGGACTCTAGGGTTTAACCCTCCATTCGGCATAACAGAAACTTTTGCGTTTTCAATAACACCAATTTTGGTTGTTGAACAAGTTCTGATGAAGCCTAGTTATTCATAAATGGGGCAGGTGGCCACATTGCACCTGCCCCTGTGCAAATGCATGGGGGGCATGCACTGAGCAGCCATTGGAATGTTATGTGTGTGTGTGTGTGCGCATCTGTATATATACCTCAATACACACATTCACACCACAAGGGTACATGTTTCTCAAAGCAAAACAGCACATCTGTATTGGCTCAAGTAACTGTATTTGTCATTTTGTCAAAATATTTGAAATTGGATTGTATAATGGCTGTGGTCTTATATATATCCATGCACATTTGCACTTATCACACACACGAGCACACAAAACATACATATGTATAGCCTTGGAAACAAGCTTTACAAGATATACTATACAAGATAGCATATGCTGATACTGCTATAAATTTGATGTTGTGAAAATAAGAATGAGGATCTTCTTGATTGTTTCTGGCCGTTCACTGATATTTGCATTATGTCTTTTGCATTTCCTGGTCTAAGTAGCATAGTTTCACAAGTATTTGCAGCTTATTGTTTGTCCGTCTGTTGAATTTTCTAGAATAATTACTCAAAGAAAACGGCTCCATACTTGAAGGAAGAAATGCTCCGTATATTTGTAAAAGAAAAGTCCAACAGAGAGGCGTTGTGGAAAAGAGGTCTGGTTAAGTCAAGCCCTATGTGTGCAAGAAATCAGCCTGAATTTGTTGGCACTGAAGAGGTTGACTTTCCCGGCTTCCAGATAAGTAACCCTGCTTTATATTTTCAACATGTAACTCTTTCAAACTTGCTCTGTCTTTTTTGCAGAACCCATCATGCATCATATGTCAACAATATTTGTTTATTTCAGCTGTTGTCTGCGGCTGTTCTCCATGTACTTTTGTTTGTCTAGAGGTATGTAGAATAAGCTAATTCTCCAAGTGAAGTATTTGACAACTATTAATTCTTTGGGTTGCTTATTTCTTGTCATTCAACTTGTGTTCAATTTTGAGCTCAAATTTTTATGCAGTTCTGCTCTTTCATTTGCAGCTTACTCTAAAATAGTATTATTATTGTTATTTGCACCATTTGACAAATCATTCTAGCTGGCAATTGAAGCCTTAATCAATGTGTTCATGTTTGAAGTATTGGAAGGCTCGAAAATGATCTGCATGAGTTTTAGACTTATTTGGTTTCTTATATCACTGCATTTAGTTTCTTATCATGGTTCTCTTTGTTGTCACATTAATAGTTCGGTCGGTTAACCTATAAGAAAATCATTTGCGTTTTGTAGATTAGATTCATCTCTTGATTCTCTTGTAATATTTTCAGCATGGTTCTCTTCTATTCGTCACATTATCTATGTTATGCTTTTGTTTGAGACAATATGCCCTACGAGTCTCAAGTTACAAGGAAATAATCATTATTTCTGCTCTTCGTGCAGCATTTTGATCAGCTTTGTGAGTGTAGTCCGAATAAACGTTGTCTTCTCTACCGTTACACTCTTGCAGAGCTTAATGATTTTCTTTCTATGGGAAAGGAGCTTGGGAATGCATGTTGTTTAGATTCAGAGCCACACCAAAAAAACAAGATATCTTGTGATAGTTTCACATACGAGGATACCTCCAGGTTAATGAAAAAGGTACTTCTTGAGTTAGTGGAATGGATAGATGTTTTTCTATTGCATTCAGAATGTTAGAGATATTTCACTACTTTTTGGATCTTCTGCAATAAATAGTCCTTATATTTCAGTACTTTTTGGATCTTCTGTAATAAACACTCCTTATCTGGACTGTGCAATCGGTCTCTCTCTCTCACTTAATTAACTGAAAAAATTAGGGTTACATGATACTTAAATAGAATACAACAAGACAACGGGTTGGATAGGGTCCAGACCCAGACCCAAAATACATATCATGTCAACACTATGTATATGTAAACTACTGTATGTATTCTGGTCTTGTTCCTCCTTGTGTTATAGTTATTTTTCCTGCCATATCCAGTTCAAGAATGTTTGGATATATGTGCATGCATGTGCGTGTGTGTGTGTGAGATGTGACAATGTATATATTTGTTATTTAGCATGGTTTATGGTTACTGCTGGACTTCTATATATTGATTGGCCCATAAACTTTCCTTTTTCTTCTGATATGCAGATAAAGGGTCACAATGCTTATTTCTCACAGCTGGCTAAAGACTGGCTAACTGTGGCTCTTAGTATTCACAGTAGTCCATTTTCAGAGGCTGCTGCTGAGAGAGCACTAAGTGAAGCTGAACAATTCTTATGGTCTGGCCATGAAGTTGACCCAGTAAGGTTTCCATTTGTTGGTACCTTCATTCCGTAATTCCAAAATTTTTTCTTTTTCTGTTATATAGCATGCACTCTTGAGAACCACGATTCTTGTAGTTTCTAGAATGAATTGTACTTCATTCCTTTTCTTAAGCATTGGAAATCAAATTCTTAGTTAGTTCCTCGTGGCTTCAAAATAATTCTTAGATGTTTGTTTGGTAGCTCCACCCATCTGATATATTCAACAATATTAGCATCAATTTCCATCCATATTTTTGAGTTTCATAAATTCCTTGTAGTCTGTCAGTGCCTTGTCATCTAATTCATGAGAAAATGGCATTTGGAGTCTTGGACTGCTCTCCTTAGCTTTAGAATGCATTGAGTTGTTGAGGAATTTGTTGGTAGTATCTGGGTCTTGATAGTTGCTTATACATATGTAGGTAAGAGACATGGTGAAGAGCTTGCTTCATGCTAGAAGCTGGTCGCGAAGTTTGAGGACTTGTCTTGGTAAAGTTGAAAATTGTGTGCCTATTCATGATTGCTCTGCAGAAAAAGTTCCATTGAAACATGTTGAGGACTTGCTGGATTTGGATCCTCTGCCATGTAATGAGCCTAGTTACCACAAATTGAAGGTGTAAAACCTACATTCTTTTTATTCGCTGATGTTGCTTAGATATGTCTGTTGACACTCTTCTGTTGCCTTTTTGTTAGGGTTATGCAGAAGATGCAAAAACTTTAAGAGATGAAACTGTAGCTGCTCTGGCCTCAGATCCTCATACTACGGTAACAGACCAAACTAGTTTCAAATTTCTTTGTTTGAGTCCATGTTATATTTGGCCAATGATTATTGAACACTCCTCTGCCCTGCACCTGTTCTTTGTTTGGTAGTTTTCTCTTGGTAGATGTAAGAAATGGGCCATGATGTTCCTTCACTTTGTTTATCTCTAGTCCTTAGAAGTTCAGCTATGCAAGCAAATCCTTGGGAACCCATTAAATGTTGCAATAGCAGAGATGAAAATGTGTCACATGCTTAGCTCCTTTTCGCTTGTTAAAAAGATTGTTATATCTTCTATATTTATTTTTATAGTGAATATGTTTCTGAGTTTTTCATTTCCAATAAACCATGTAGGGATTTTGAAATATGAGAGCCTGTGAGAACCCTATGTTTGTGTCTACTTGTGGGTGCATCTAGTTGGTAGCTTTTTGTTGACATTCCTAAAAGAACTGATTAAATCTACAAATAGTTATTAAAATGTCAAAAGCGACCAATCAGTGTTAAAACATAATAAAAATGGTTCTTTAAAATCTCGCAAAAATATCAGATATTATCATTTAGAAATATTTTCAAAATATTGCAACTCACAATACATTGTAACTTCTTTTTTGCTTCACTTTTTTTTTTGTGATACTATCACAATATTCGAAAATATCACCAATGTCTGTGGGAATGCTTTAAAATTTAACATCTATTTGATGTACATTGTGTCCTGTTAGAATATACTGTTATGAGGAACCGGGTCCAGATATGGACCCGGTCCTGTGGGGCACGGGTACCGAGGCTGGCTCTCCCTCTTTATATTTGTCACTTACGTGTAATCGTTGAGTTAAGTGAAATACATTTTCTCTCTCCTAGGGTTGCGGTTGTGCACCTAAGTAGAGCTTCCCGTGGTTTTTTCCTCGTTCGAGGTTTTTCCACGTACATCGTGTGTTCGTCTTCTCTTCTTCCTCTTCGTGGTTTGTGTTTCTACATGGTATTAGAGCCATCGAAGTTGGAGAAGAGAGTTTTTCGTGGATTGTTCGTCGTGGAAGTTGCCGTCGCCCGACGCCGTTGAAGTTCCGGCGTCCGTTTCTGTTGTCTGGCCCTTTGCCTCCGCAGCTCTTGTGACGTCGCCCTGCTCTGCCGCCGACGTCCCCTTTCCCGCCGCCGTCAGTCGTCAGCCGTTTGCGCCGTCACCGCCGCTGACTGCGCCGTCGTCGTCGCTGTTTGCACCGTCGCCGTTTGCGCCGTCGCCGTCCAGCAACGCCGCCGCCGTCCAGCACCGCCGCCGCCGGTGTGTTCCGTCCAGCACCGCTGCCGCCGTCGTTGTTCCCAGCGCTGCCGCCGTCCAGCACCGCCGCCGCCGGTGTGTTCTTTCCGCTGCCGTTCCTACATTTTTCAGCGCCGCCGCTGCCGCCACCGCTACCACCACTGTCGCCGCCACCGCTGCCACCACTGTTGCCGCTACCGCCGCCGCCGCTGCCCCCGCCGCCGCTGCTGCCGCCGGTGTCAACCACTCTTGCGGCGTCGCTCTTGCGCCATCGTTCTTGTATTGTTGACCGGTGTCATCGTCTTTGTTAAGATATGCTTATACTCAGCTTTAGGCTTAAGAGGACACTTCTGTAATATTTTCTCTCTTTTATGGTTCTCTTGTATTTTCACCCTCTCCTCTAGTCTATATAAAGAGGAGTTAGGGCAGATTTCGATGTTAATCAAATTCTTTTCCTCTCAACTTCATCATGGTATCAGAGTCATCGACTCCTTGCCGCCGCCTGACCGGCGCCAGCTGCCGCCCCATTGTCGCCCCCGATCATCGCCCGCTGCTCGCCTGCTCCTCTCCATCGCCATCGCCTCTCCACTTCCGCCGCCTCTCCACTTCCGTCGCTCGCCTCTCCACTTCCGCCGCTCCCCACTGTCGTCCGCCGCCTGCTCGTTCGGCGCCGCTCGCCGCTGTTCGTCCGCCGCCGTCCTCTCGTTGCCGCCGCAGCTGTCCGTCCGCCGCCCGCTCGCTGTCCATCCGCCGCCCGCTCGCTGTCCGCCCGCTTGCTGTCGCCATCTGTTGCAGCTCAGCTCCACTTGCCGTCGTCTTCCTCTCTTCTCATTGCTGCTTGCCAATGATCTGAGTTCATCGCCACACACACCAGTGCTTAGTTCAGCGCCGTATGCCGTCGTCTTGGTAACATCGCCTGCCTTTTTTCCTTCGTTCTTTCTCGTGAGCTACGGCGTCATCAGTCCTTTGTTTATCGGCATCCGTTTTCTGCCATGTTTTCCGTCTGAGATCATCTTAGCTTTATGAGATTCAATTTTTCCATTCAGCCGATCAGATGCATGTTTCGTGTACTTCGTTTGACTGCTTTTTCAGCAATGTTCGATTGATGATCAGCCTGCTGTTTTTACATATGTGACTGTATTTTCCTACGCTTCCTATTCCGTGGCTCGGTTTCCTCCTTTGACAGTTAGAAGATGTCTGAAATCAGCAGTGACACTAATACCTCTTCCTTTGTATCGTCGGGAGAGATGAAGAGTTCTCCGTTTTCCAGCCTTATTACCAAGATGAATGGTGGT